>JAEPRC010000178.1:0-64827 GCA_016758945.1 Mucor plumbeus
TATTGTTTATTTTCTGTGTTTTCATTATACTTTTTTCATTTTTACTCATTGCCTCATATGGTGCCCACATTGTCCAAGGATGCACAAAATAATATCAAAAACTTGCTGAAATTTGGTTATTCTTATTTTACATTTATAAAACTTATTTTGGGAGCTCAGAAAAGTATTATTTGAGAATATAAACGCAAGTTTTTTCCGAACATGGCGCCATCTCTATCTGGTTGACATACTTTAATTAGTGCAACATCTGGGATTACATTCCCAAAAAGGCTGTACTTGGTGAATTAAAAACTAGAAAAGTTGTAGAAACCTGTCTAAATGATCTTGAAACTGAAATAAGCTATTTTAAATGTTTTTAATTGCTCAAATAAATGGGTTTCAAGGCCGAAAAAAGGAAAAATCCTCTGCTCACAGCCACTCACGGATCAAAACGGCTAAACTGGGCCAATGCTCATAAAATTTGAACAAAACATAATTTGCGACGCATGGTTTCCTCCGATAAAACAAAATCAAGCATTTGGGGGTCTGATGGCATCAAATAGTGCTGGAAAAAATTAGGTAATGAGCTTCAATTCCATTATTTGGAACTTACTGTCAAGCATGGTAATAGCTTAATGGTGTGGTGCTGCATCACTTACAATGGCCATAAATATGTGTCTCAAGTGTCTGATGGCATCTCAAAGAAGAGGAATTGCATTTATATCCTTAAAACCACTATGAAGAATGTCTTAAATTGGTATGGTTTTGACTCTAAAAACATTTATTTTAAGCAATATAAAGACTCCAAATATACTCTAAAGCTCACAAAACTATGGTTTAAAGACAAAAACATTTAACGCTAATTAAACTTACAACTGGCCTCCTCAATATCCAGATTTGAATCAGATTAAACATCTATGGCATTCCCTTAAACTAAAGTTAAACTCATGTCTGACTAACGCTAAAAGAATTCAAAAATTATGGCAAAGGGTTGAAGAGTAATGGGCCACTTTTACTAAGAAAAACTGTCAAGAGTATATAGATAGTAATCCAGTTAAAATTAATGTAGTTATCAAAGCTAAAGACTATAATACAAAGCACTAATTTTATTTTTCATGTACCCTGAAAAATGGTCCGGATGCATACAGCGTTTTTGATCACCGATTATTTTAATTCCAGCAATTTAATCATTTTATGAATTTGCGTTTTTTATAAACACAGTTTTATCTTTCTAACAGTTTTTGTTTCACCTCGATTGCAATATTCGTTCTTGCTGTATTCACAAAGATGTTAAAATCTGAAAAACATCCGGACTGAATTGCCACAAGATTTAAGAAAAATATTGTTGCAAGAAAAAAATGTATAATTTAATAAAGGAACTGATTAAATTAAATCACACACAAAAACTGAAGAGAATCTTTATTTAATATCAATAATTTGTCCTATTTATATACAAATTCTATGTATTATAACTATTCATTAGATCAGTATTTACTATCATAACATAGGATATATTTGTTTCCTGCATAATGCATGTACCTGATATTTATCAAATATATCCCTCACTCTAGGGTCATTTATAAGGAACACACTAATAGTGTTGTCATAAGTCGCTTAGTTCTCCTATTCCCAATAGGGATTACAAATTCAAAGGTGCATTATCTTCCAAATTATCATAACAAACTGTGGACGCAACACGGACCATTTATCCACCTACTGTATATGAAAAATAGCGCTACAGTGACAAATAATGTCTTAAATAATAGATATTTTTTGGCTTTATTTGTTTGTAATACTAACTTTGAATTTTATCGTAAAAGTATTTTTAGAATCACAAAAAGCTGATTTTTATGTTTTTACTTTTTTTACAAAATTTGTGGCGATAAACGTTATTAATGCAGTGGAATTACATACTAAAAGCTTGATAATCATAAAATAACTTAATTTACAAGTATCACTCACAGAGTTCATGCCACTTGAAATATTAAAGTGCAGCAATAATAAAGAGATACTCAAAATGAACACAATAACAAACGCATGCGAAAATACAAAATACTTTTGAACCAATACATGTCGTGTGAACGATAGCACCCTTGATCACAGTGCAATCGATTACACAAATGACATATATACCAAGAAGTATTTTACCTAATTCAATAAATAAAAATATCAAAGATATTAGGTTTAATCAACTATTCCCCTGTGTCATAGTTACACTACCAATAAATAAGATTTCAAGCACACATTAGAATTCACACCTTAAAATCAAGGTTATCTAAATAGATATAGCCAATAGCTCCCAAAAGGCCCACATTGTCGCACTTGACATATAACCGTTTATGGTCGATGCTTCGCATGATTTATTCTTTCAATATAATATTAGTAACAACAACTCAAAATTAGAAGATTACTCCATTCAAGTCTGATGGTATACAAGTTCTCTAAATCACTATAAATACCCTCATACTTTTTCAATTATATTTAATCTTCAGAAATCTTTTGTAATAAAATTTTAGCTGATTATAATTGTATTTCTACCGCTTTTATTTTTATACGTTTTTTATTTTAGTAAACAACTTCGTTATTTACTGCAATCAATAAATATACCATTAGATATAAAATCAAATTTCATGTTGAGGTTATTTAGTAAAGCTAACCAAGTTAATATACAATTTTGATGTCAATTTTGCATTTTAAAATATTAGGATTGTTCTTATCAATTTTTTCAGCATCTGAAAGTTTTTATTTTAAACTACTGCTACAGATGAGATGTATCAAAATTGAGAAAAAAGTTTGGTAAATTGTTATTTTTTGCAATGCAATTGTATGTATAGAATATTTACATCAGAGAATATAGTAGTTACACATGAAACAGCTCATCTAAATTGAAACAAGATAGTAAAATAGCTTTTCAATTCAAATACTTCAATTGAATTTACAAAAGTTTCTTGTACATTTATGAGATATAAGGAGTTACACTTATTATATTCAAGAAGAAAAAGATCTTTGAAAATTTCTTTATTCGTATTTTAAATCATTTCAATCATGCAATATGTTGTATGATGGCGGTGAATTTTATTAAATCCACATAATAATTTTTTTTGCAGTAGTGGTATGGTATAATTAGAAATTTTTTATGCATTATTTTTTCTTTCAGATTAAATAAATTAAAACATATGTCAAAATCATGCTTATTTGAAGAAAAGAAAATACCAAAGAAACATCTAACCGACAAGTTGGACCACAACACCGATGTGGAAGCTTCTACAATCATCAAGATTATTAACTTCATCAAACCATCCGTAACAGACAAGAAAAATTACAACAATATTGCCTATCAGGTTCTGTTCTTACTTATGGCAAATCGAGTAATTCGATCTGCGGGTTGCCCAAAACCAACTGCCAAGCTAACTCCATTAGTCAGTCCTTGCATCTTACATGCTTTACTAATATATAACACTAGTTTGTATAATGTTATTTGTTTTTCATCAGCAAATAGAAGAATAAAAATTCATGATTATCATGCCAATATCATCCAATCAGCGGTAACAGCTCTGGAAAACAAAGATGCTGTTTTTAGCAGTTTCTTCAATATTGAACTTCTAATTGCGGTATTATCATCTAGCTATGAACTTGTATTTGCTAATCGTATACACTTACTTCCTGGGTTAAAAGCAGTGCGATTTTATGGCACTCGGAAATTAAATCAGCATAAGCCTAAATAGAAAAAAGCCAAGCAAGATAAATCCGCCTCCTCTTCAACTTTTGCAAGTGTTCAAAACACAAAAGTCAAATTAGCAATATTAACTGCAGAAAAGACAGCGCTAGAGAGTCTTCTGAAACAAACAAAACAGTTTCTATTAAATAATAGTATCCGCCAGCTAAAAGAAGGATGGAAAATTGATATTGATAGAAGGCAAGAGCGGTACCTGGAAGTAGAGGTTGTTAATCAAAAGAAAACTAGCATCAGTAAAACAGAGAATCTATGAAACAAGAAATTCATCTCCATCCTCACCAGCGTCAGTGAGTAACAAGGCTATTATTACGAATAATAAGCCCAACAAACATAAAGTTGAAAACTGTATATTATACTCTGATCTTGACGTATGTAACCTCACATTCAGTGAAACGGATAATGATATTGTCACAGTTACAGAGATTGATACTTTCGACATACATAGATTCAAGTACCACCTTGAGTTGTATAAAGTATAACAGGCTTAATGTTTTAGAAGATCAAGTTATTTTGTTATTTACAAGCTTGTACCATTAACATTTTATGTGTGAGTAATGCTTGTACAGATTCCAATACTACAGAAGATTCTACTTGCGTTGAGTCCGTGTCATCACCATTTTTTTTCGTTGCCTATATTAATGAAAATAAATTCTAAAAATATTAACCAAGGCAATGAATTAGCAAAGCGTACGAGGTTTTTTAACAAATTAAGAAGATGGCAAATTGGGGTCGAAATGCAATGAAAGAAGAGAGGGAGTTGACAGAGTTCAGCTTGCATAATAGTGACAATATTGCAGACTTAGCCAAAGCATTTGAACGACATTCTCTCTCACAGGATACCATTAGGAACTTTTATTTCTCTAATGCCAATGCAAAGCGACGGAAACGATTAGAGTTGACAAAGAATAGGTACTAGCACAAGCTGGCAGCTCAAGAAAGGGCTTTCACAAAATCCAAAGCTCCAATCATGTTCATTGGGGACCGTGGTCATGGTGTTTATTCGATAATTAAGGGTCATCAACGCTTTGAAGGGCTCTGGAAGGGGAACATTCATGGAAGGTACATTTCCTCACTTAACACAAATAAACATGACGGTTCACAAACATGTCTGTTTTGTTTCAAAAAGTATCCCATCCACAAGTCGCTCGTGATAAGGTTGTCAAAATCAATAATAGATTCTTAATTTGTCTCGATAATAAGTGCCATAACAAGTATGCTGTGATGAGTAGAGATAAGTTTTCTGCTTTGGCGATAGGTCTAGTTAGTGTAGCTCAGCTTTTGTTCGGCATCACTTTTCTGTGCTTCGGTTACCAACCAACAAAAGAAAAAGAATTGCAATTCAGTGAATTAATCCTAGCATTTTGTACAGAAAACACCTGTAGGCTCGCTCACGTTGAGAGTAAGACTCTTTAAGGTAAGCTTATTATTTTCACGGAACCCAACTCAACGCTAAAAAGCGTCGATTCTTTCAGTCTCCCAAAATTAATTTTATTTTTGATAAGTACAATATTATATCTGCATTATAACTTTTTGAGTAACTAAAACACCCGTTTCTTTCTTTCTTTTTTTTTTATTTTTTTTTTTTGGATTTATAGCTTGTTATACTGCTAAAGTTTATTTTTTATGTATTGAAAAAAAGATACACACCTGGCATAGTACTAAGTCTAATAAGCATTGAATAATACATTAAATTTTTATAATGTAGATCAACTAATTTTTTTCTCAAGATACCGATCACTAAAAATTTTCATCCCTGATGTTAGACTTTCGAAAATTGCTTTAAAAAAATTATCCAGCAGCTTTTGCATTCCTTGTTTTTTAATAAAAAATTTGTTATTGTTCATTTTTTTTTTTTAGATTAGAATGTAGAAAATAAGCAATCAATACGCTCTTTCTTTTTATCTTTATAATTAGAATAGATATTTTGCATCAGCTGAAATACAATAGCAATTCATGCGTAACATTGCATATCTTTCACTATAGTTCCCATACTTTTATGTTTTTTTATTCTTATTTTCAATTCATAAAATATCATATACTTGGCTTTTCGTTAATTGTTACATGTAAACTTGAATTATTGCTCAATTAAGATCTCTTACAATACAAAAAACGAATTTTTTAATGACTATGAAGATGATATTTACAATTTTTGTTACACCAATAATTTTGTGATGTTAATGTATGATATTAAAACTATTGTTAGAAAAAAATATCTGTTATCGAAGCAAAAATGAGCCATCAAAGAGATGAGAATGCCTATACAAAGCTGGATCTTGTGGTAATACTTCAGCAAACGTGTTATTGATATTCATTTCTCTGCAAACTTCTAGGTATGTAGGCGACAAACGGAGAGGTATTGAATACGGAAACCTTTTGTAGTTTGTCAAAGGGTTTAGATCCACATAAAAGTAGTGTTCTTTTGATAAATTCATTACAATTGGTTTGTGCACATTCTTCAAAAGAAGTTTATGAAAGGGAAGAAACACAAACATTTCTCTAAATGGCGTATTTATAAACAAGCTTTTAACGTAAATAACTACAGGCATATTGTATGTGTCTGCAGGTATCTGAGCATGCAAGCGGTGGTCAAAGTAATAAAGAGAGCCTACCTGTTGGCTTTTCATGGTTAAACACGACTCCAAAGACAGAATTTTTTCTTGATCAGTGGTCTGACCAGATGATTGATAATAAGGTTGACCGTAAAATACATATGTATTTTACATATGTATCTTTGACAGCCATCCATTTGTCTTCAGAATTCAGCACTGTTTGGACAGCACATCTAAATCGACAATGACTATCCTCTTTTGGTGAGTGAATGCTATTAATAATTTTTTTTTCTGATTCACTACACTGTTGTCAAATACGATTGTACGTTTTTTCATTTTACTATTTTTTTGAAACATTATTAAATGCATAAATAAAATAAAAAAATACAATTTAAAATATCCTTACATCTTAGACAGCATTTGTGCATTTTAATAAAAACCTAACTGAGCATCACAATTTTCTTTGTTTTAGCCTTTATGAGATTCGCTGCATTCGTTTATTAAAGTGTTAAACAAAACTGCAGATGCTCTTTTTTGCAAAATTCTCTTCCTCTCTCCTCCAGAAAGCATCAAACTCATGTTCTTCTTATTTTTCTTACTCCTCATCCTGTACCTCCCCCTTTTCCTCACATTTATTATTTGCATTTTCATAGTGTCCGGCATCAATGATTGCTAATTGATTCTTGCATATAAACAGCAATCTACGAGCTGTATGCGTGTCTAGGCAAACATAATGTCAGTTTAAAATTATATATCACTATAAAGTATTATTATACTTTACGAGGAACAAAGCTATTTAGTCTCTCCTTTCTCATCTATTAGCTATTTTGTTTCTTGGTAAATCTTCAAAACAAGATCCTTCTCGTAGGCTTCCGATAACTTTCGTAACCTTCTCCGAGCCTTTCTGATTGATCTTAAACTAAAGAGAAGTGGGTCATCAAACGGAACATCATAATTTGCGATATTTTTTTTTTTTTAACTTTTTTAGAAACTGCCATATTTGATTAAAGTTATATTATCTGTTAAAGATAAAAAGATTAAAAAGAAAAACTTTCCATCTACATTTTGTTCGATATGTAATACCATTAACTTTATTATCTTGCCCATTCAGCCTCAACATACATGTATAGGAACAATAAATTTAACCCAATGCTTATTTATGCTTATATGTATATATATATAACAAACTAACGGACACATCTGATTTATGTGGATAAAAACACATCCAATATAATTAGAGTCAACACTGATTAGTTAGACAAGCGATTGTGTAATACTCCTTTGAGATTTTTTAAGCATGCTGACAACGTATTTCATACGGTAATTAATTGAACAAACTCATTATCCAGTGTATTTTGTTATTATACCATTTACCCATTTAAGTAATTATTTATTTACAAAAAGCAATTTTCCAGTTGGTTTAATTGATTCTAAAGAAATGATACTCTTCGAAACTTTAACCCGAATCATAAATTATGGCGTATATAATTATGCCTGTCAAGTCAATGCAGCAAATATATACTACGCATACCATGTAACTGCAGAATGAGCCTATTTTAGTAAGTAGAATGACAATTTAATTATAGTTCCTCATTCAAATTAAAATCTCAGCAAAATTCAATTTTTTAGTCCAAAGTTGAAACTTTTTACTACGGTATAGAGTAAGATAATGGTACCAGGTTTGCTGTTGATGTAAAAGCAATTGATACAAAATTACACACCGGGATTTTAATTTTATCTTGAAAAATGATTGTCTGCATCTTACTAATTAGAATATCAAGCCAAACGTAGAAAAAACTCGTCAAAACAATTGTAAAGAAAACAACCCAACTTTGGCAAGTGTCTATTTAAAATTACATTCAAATTATTCTAGGGCAATTTCTCTTTACATCTTATAATAATGGTATCCGTTACTCCCTTGTCATTGGAAATAGTTTCCTAATTAGAAATCATTTCGATTATATTAGCAACCTTATACCTTTCTTTTAATGGATTAACATTAAATTATCAAGGATAAATAAAATAATTTATCTAAAATTCATTGATTATCATATCAGCAAAAAATATACAATGTATTCTTGAATTTTATTAAAAATATAGAAACCTATATATTTAGAGTTCTTCATGAATAGGCTTCTTATTAGCACTATCATTTTTAATATTTTCCTCCTTTTCAACGTCTGCTACTGATTTACATACAGCAGGTGACAACATACGGAAATGGTATTCGCATTTCTCTGGTTCAGATACATCAAGAATTTCATTGTTCAAACCACATTCAATGGTTGCCTTAACACTTCTTTCAGGGCCATTCCAACAACGGGTACCATGATTGTGTACATGTACTTTGTACAAATCATCAACACCATCAAATTTGGCAAATTTACTATTTAAAAAACATTAGCTTTTTTCTCTAATCATTGTGAACTTCACCTATCAACTAACCCTAAATGTGTGCGAGTACTATCCTTATTACTCTTTTGATAGGCATCACCAAAGAAGCAAAGTGAATAAGTATATCTAAATATAATAAATGAGTTAGATACTGTATCTTTCATGTTTTCATAGCAGCTTACTCTCCCTCATCCTTTTCAATGCAAACATCCTTAAGCTTCAGCCATTCTCTATCTACGCCGTAGTCGATAGATAAATCTTTCTTAATCTTTTCCAAATCATTATTTAGTGCATTAACTTGGTCTTCTGCTTCACGAACAAGTTTACGAGTGTTTTCTAATTCTACAAAAGTAAAGAAATAATCGGTTAATCATTCTTTTATATAGTTCTTGATCTGTTTTTGATCAGATGGGTGATATAAAGCAAATGCACACCTGCTTCGTTACTCAAGGTATCATCTTTCACATCTAATACTACTTTTTTGGTTTGCAATTTGTCAAGTAATCC
Organism: Mucor plumbeus; assembly: GCA_016758945.1. Classification (NCBI taxonomy): domain Eukaryota; kingdom Fungi; phylum Mucoromycota; class Mucoromycetes; order Mucorales; family Mucoraceae; genus Mucor; species Mucor plumbeus. The sequence goes on from JAEPRC010000178.1 coordinate 9,166, forward strand.
GTTTTTTAAAACAGATGGCAAAATGGAATCCAACTTATCAAGAACCACATCAACAACCGAATGCTTACCTATTCCATTGAAATGTTAATTTATAATCTAGTTACCCCTATTTTTAAAATACCTTCGACTTCAGGTGTTTTTTCTTCAGGCACTGACTCATTCTCTTCCACATCTTCGTCGTTTTCTTCTTCCTCGGCCTCGAAATCACTAGATTCATCGACATTGATATTCTCAAGATTATCATCAATTTCAGCTTCAATGCTTGCAAAACGAGTGACAAATTCATCATAACCAGAAATTGCACTTTTAACAGCCATATCATGAAAATTGTGGTTGTGATCTCGCTTCATATCACCCAAAATACTCTTTAATACATTTAACTCTTTTTTAAGAATGATAATATCATGCTTCAGTGTTGCAACTTCAAGGGCTCCGGATTGGCACTTAACCTTTTTACTTCCCTTCTTGGAACTATTAACAAAGCTATGAGACTCTAAATCCTTTAATTCACGCTGGAGTCGAAGCAAATTTGATTTTTTAAGAATAATTTCATCTTCTATTTTCGTTTGATCTTCTTCCCACAAAGCAACTTGTTTTTGAGCATCTTCTATAAGTTGTCTCTTTGCATTTAACCCAGCTTCTGTTGATTTCTTTAAACTAGTTTGTTCCTTTCTATAGACTTCCCCAACTTGTTTACATCTGTTGGGACATGAAATAAGATCTCCATTTTCATCAGATCCATCACAACAGGCCTCATCACAAACACCATCGTTTACAGCATATGATTTGATATATGCAGGAATATGTCCAATATTAGCGCAATAAAAGTATGTGTTGGGACAAGCAGAAGTGCCTTTATGATCTTATTAATATTTTTAGCTAGTAAATACGTGTGTGTTTGTGTACCTGGTTCATCTGAGCCATCTGCACAATCACAGTAATCATCATTAACTGCTGAATAAGATATAACCTTTGAACCATCTAAACAAGCCCATGTCCCTTCCTTGGAAGGTTGATATAAATCGAATTCTAAACGAGAACAATTTTAGCATAACATTAATTATTGAGAAACAAAACAAAAGAAAAAAAAATGCACATACTTTCAGGGGAAACGCCTCTAATAGAAGAATCGGCTTTCACTAGTAAAATTGCTGCAAGAATACAAGGTAGATTATACTTGATTGATACCATCGTAAGTGATCAAGGTAAGAACTGTAAAGTAACGCGAACTGGCTTTTATATTCAAAGGATACACTACTAATTATGAGCCAATAAACAAATGTACAGCATATCCACTTCGGACACGTCAATATGCACAGGATTTATCCCCGCAGGCTACACAGGCAATGTCTACGTATTATGCAGTGAATCAGAAAAGATCTACTAATACATGTAAAGTAGCGTTTAGCTATTGGATTGCTTTCTCTTTTTGTCCTTCCATACAAGTAAATTTAATAGCGGAATTAGATGTATTTTCAATTGTAAATAAATGCAATTAAAAAATGGCGAGTAACAAATAATTGTTTGAATTTGATTTAACAGCATTTCTAAATTGAAAAAGGTTTATTTTGCTATCCCTGTCTTCAATTTGATTCCTATTAGTAACTACAGAATAAATAATACTGATTCAAATCTGCAATATTAACCACAAGAAAACCCAAAATCATTTTTATTTGTCATAACCCATAATCAAGAATTAATTCTTTAAAAATCTCTATTCACTTTTTGCATTGATCAAAAGCTAAGACTTTGTGATGATATATCTGAACAAAAAATAAATATACAAAATTAACTTGTTACTGGCGTTAGCTTGTTCTAAAAGGCTCTTTAATACAAAAGAAAAAAAATACCAATTTTCAAACTTTATGCTTTTTTTTTATGTCTATAAAATTTTAATTTTCTGAAGTATCTCAATTTTTGATGGAGAAAATAAAAAGAAAGGGAAAGAAAAGTTGAATGATTGATTCATGGTGGCATTTTTTATGAACATTTATAGATCCCAAAAAGCAGATAAAATTGCATACTTCTCCACGAAAAATACAGGTGTAACTAAAAGCAGTATTTCAATCTGTAAATTATTTTGCATGCTATTACTGTATAATGTAAAGCATTAAATATTGGTTCTAATTTCAAGAGGAAATGCCAAAACAATTCAAAATTTTGTTTCAGTTTTATGGTAAGTTTCTTGAAGAAAAATGTGCTTAAAATTAGTACCATTCAATGTGTATAAAATAGTTGATGAGACAGGTAGGGTTTCTACGCATTTTATTAAACACTGATTTTTTTTTTTTTTTTTTTTTTTTTTTTAGATTTAGCGGCTTTTTGCATTATATATGATATTCTTTGAAGTTTTGGCATAAATATTCATTCTCTCAACGAGAAGTCAATATTTTTTCCTGAAACAAAAATTCATGAACACATTGTTGCTACATCTACTATATATATTCTAGTAAAGTAGATTAAATGTAAACCGATATCGCAAAAAACCCATAATATTAGTTAGTTTAATAATTAACGATAGATAAATATTTGAATTTGCGTGAACAAACATGTACAAAAATTATGCAGCAATATCCTGCAATATTAAATTTTTGCTATGTATAGCTTATATCCATTATGCATAATAAGGTCTCGAAAAATCGAAAAGATTAAGTAAAGGTCACCATTGAATGTGCAACAAGTATATCTTTTATTTGTTATTACACAATCTAGTTCATTAATAGTACACACAATATAAATTAATCTTCAGCTTCGAGACTCTTTAATAAAGCAGCAGCAGATAAATCACTAGTAGAAATATCATCTTCAACATTGCTTCTTTGCTTTTGCTTTCTACTACGACGTTTTGAAGTACGAACTTCCACCTCGCCAGTTCTTAACTTATCCAACAAGTTATCCATCATACAACGGTCGCTTTCTCCCTTTCCATCTGAATCAGTACTGATACCTTGCACCGATCCTCTCTTTTCCTTGAGAGCAGCTTCGGCCTTTTCCTTCTTCAATCGCAAACGTTCTTTTCTCTCTTCCTCATCCCGTTTTCTCTTTTCATCACGTTCTTGTTTCAATGCCATCTTTTCCTCAGCAGCTGTCGCATCCTTTTTGAAAGCATGTTAATTACATTTCTATGCGTTTTTTTTTCGAGCAAAACTGTCTTACCTTCCATGTTAAAACAAATCTAGAGAATGTGCCAAAGAAATCATCTGGCCTCATAACTTTAGGGTTTTCACCATACCAAGTCATAACATCCTTCCAGCTTGCATCCATATTAATATACAGTGTTTGAAGATCTTGGAACCTCAAAGATGCCTTTTCTTGATATTTACTCATTACATGACGGAATTGATCTTGCTCTTCATCCAGTTCGACATCTTCAGGTTGCCATTTAGTACCTAATTCAAGGTCAAGGTCCTTCAATCCCTTTCTCATTTCTGTATATTGTTGTATCATATCATTTAAACTGGCCATGATTCGAGAAGCTTGTTCAATTTCTTTGAGATCTTCCAAAAATTGTAATAGTTGAGGGAATTGACGACGAGTTACACCAGCTACAACATGTAAAAGAGTAAGAGAAGAGACATTGGATGCCTTTGTATCTACCAACTGTTTCCAGAATGAGTAATTTTATTAATATATAAACAGATATCAGACCTTACCTTATTGATACTTGATATACGCATACCAAATGCACCACCTTGTAAACTAGAAGCATTCATAAAGTTACCAAGAACAAGAATAAGCTATTTTTAACATTGAGTAAAATGTACGTAAATAGCTTGGTTTATATATAACTTACACAAAGTAAATTCTTTAAACTCTTGGAATTCTTCAAAGCATCAGAAACATTAAGGACTACAGTCATATTCTACAAGAATATCATGTCGGTAACCTGGATTATCCATATACATTTCATTATTTTACCTTTTCCAGTTGCTCAAATTTCTCCCAAAATTGTACTCTGAAAAGCATAAATTGAATACGAGTTTCATATCGATACATTCTATACATCTACAAACAAATAAGCATACAATATGAATAAAATGCAATAATTTTGATGACAATCAAAATACAAACCTCAATCGTAAATTGTTCAGGGATATCCAATTCTTCACAAACTTCTGGTGTCTCTTTTTGATATTTTTCCAACAACTTCAAATCATCATCTTTACTTGGAATGTAAGCAATCAAATTACCCAAGAAAGTCTCAGTACAAAGTTCATCGTTAACCTTCATAATATCTAGTCTCACTTCTGCAAAGTTAGGGTATGGTTTCACCTTGGGTAGTACAGCCAAATCTAATCAACATATAATAAATACAATATTTAATACCCACTATAAAGTACAACTTACTGATATTTCTAGATTTCTCTCTGCTCAAAAATTTGACAGCATCCTTCTTTTCATCAATCTTTGCCTTTAATCTCTTTTCAAAGAAATTATTGACTTTGGCAGGGAACAATGTTTCGATCTTTTCAAATACACCATGCTTATCAAGATTATCTTCCAATTCGTTTTCATCTACATCTTCCAATTTCCAAATTGTATTATCTACACTACGAGCATCCAATTTTTGCCATTGAAGATTTTTAAGTTTAACTTGAGGATAATGGCGTAATTCTTTGCGAAGAGGACCCATTGGAACTGGTGGTAAATTTGCACCTTTGCCACCAGGTGGCGGAGGGGGAGGGGGAGGCCCGCCTGGGCCGCCAGGAGCTAAGTGATGAATTGTCAGTAATGCGTTCAATTGTAAAAAATTCATCCAGAAACTTACGAGGTGGAGGTGGAGGTGGGCCGCTTCCTGGAGGTGGAGGTGGGGGTGGAGGGGCCATTCCGCCGGGTGCTTTAAACAGATTATTAAATGGAGTTGATAACAAATATAAACTTAAATCTACTTACGAGGAGGTGGCGGTGGTGGCGGTGGTAGACCAGATCCACCAGGGGCTATCCAAAATTTAAGAGATTAGGTAATTGTATTTTTCAAAAGCTCTACATTTATACTTACGAGGAGGAGGAGGTGGAGGTGGAGGTGGTGCACCGGCTGGAGCTAAAGAAGAAAAAAGGTGAGGAGGGGGGGAAGGGGGAGCATTCTATTAGATAATGTTATGCATTATTCAATTTTTCAATAACTTACGTGGAGGAGGTGGAGGAGGAGGAGGAGGAGGAGGAGGAGTACTGCCAATTGATGGTCCCATTGAAGGAGGTGGCGGGGGTGGTGGTGGTATGTCACTTTCTGATCCTACTTCATCTATATTAATAAAACAGTATATATTCATGCCTGTGTTAGTTACCAAGAGGTTGAGGTATACGATCAGATTCAAGACCTGGAAGTGGTGTTATTGCAGCATTAGGTGTCTTTGATCCAGCTTTATAAACAATGTAAATGTTAGCAAATTCTTTTGAAGTCAGGTCAAATGTTAAACTTACCATCATCTGTAATGATACCATGTTCTGAATCAAGAGGGGGTAAATAATGAGTTGGTCGATTTTTATGATGTAAATTTTGTTGTTGTTGATTATGATGTGGCATTGGAGATGTTGGAGGCCCTAATCCAGGCATAGCAAATCCACCAGGTCCAATATTTGTATTATTATTGGAATACTGTTGATCCGTTGTACCAGGCATTTGTTGTTGAGGATATAATAGAGTTGTATTCTCAGGCTTTCTGCCTGCTAATTTCCATTGTTCACCTACAACAATCGGAGCTGAAACAATAGGTAATGCATTATCTGCTTCAGTTCCTATTCCATCTAATTTTTCCTCAAGTTTAGCTTGTAACATGGCAATTGTTTTATTGGATTGTTGTTGTAATGCACGCAACGCAATATTCTCCATCTTGTAATTACGCTGGTTAGGCTCGATACTTGTTGATCTCCTTAATGTTGATATTTGATCTTGGAGATCCTTATTCTCTGCTGCTAATCTCAAGGCTTGCTCTCGATCTTCCTCAGCTGATCTTGCCAATTCTTGTAGACGATCCAACTCATTGAATCGGCCAATCATGTTATTAACCGATATTCCAAATGCTGCAGATCCAAGTTCGTTTGCACTAACACTATCTCTACGATCCAAAACGATATTTGCCACAATTTCACTGATAGCCTGATGATAATGAGTTCTATACAAAAATATCAGCAAATATGAAAATGTAAATTAAATAGTAATCTTACTTTTTATCAGCATCGCCTTTAATCAACAACATGCTTCTAAATGTTTGTAATAAATAATCCAATGCATTTGGTGCGTCAGCAATATTTTCTAAAATCAATTCCAATAATTCATTTGGTTGAGAAATATCGCTATACATTGAAATTTCATCACCAAATGCTTCATCCATATCGTTTTCTGCTCTTCTTCGATATTTATCCATTTGATCATACAACTGTTGGTCGTCCAATCTTTCCAATTTATTAAATATACGATCTAAACCTGATGATTTGAATTGACTTCGCAAATAAACTCTGTCTGTCACTTCAGTTGGTATATAGGCTAGAGCATTGATAAGACTGACATTGGATATACAATATTCTACCAAATGACTATCAGGTGGTACGTAAACATTCACTTTATGATAATCATCAATAGAGTTGGATCTACCAACTTTACGAGTACCATCTAATGTGTGTTCAAAATTCTTGAGCCAAGAATCAAATATTCCAAAATCTTTTCTGTGTTGGCGTAGTGCTTCAAAACCTTGCATAACAATTGTATGACCAAGTGGTACATCACAATGACATAGAAACAATAGTATATCACAAACAATCTTTCTAGATTGCCATTGGGGACAGATAATTGAAAATACAAACGAGTGAATGTAATCTGGATTGATGATTGCTTCACGGGCACCCCACTATTTTTTATATATATATGCATTAAATACTCAAGTTGATCAATTCATAAAAAAAAAAAAAAAAACTTACTCTTGCATTCACCAAAACTTTACTACATTTTATAAGCCCATATTCTAATTCCAAAGCTTGTCCCTTTCTATATGTTTATCCCGCCTATTAATACAACATGTGCCTGAAAAAAAAAATCTGTATATGTACCTTTCCGAATCAGGTTTCTTATTTAAATATGATAATCCATTTGATATAACTTTCAACCCCTTTAGATCTGTAAATCGAATAACCCAACTGTATAATAAATCAAATATAATTAGTAATTCAAATTATTTAGCCATTATGATATTTATCAGCATACTCCAAAGGTCGAGTTCTTAAACTAACAGCTAAATTATCCGCCAAGGCTGGTGTAACGGCTCTTAGATCAGCCTCCATAAATTTTCGAATGTAAAACTCTGGAGAATTTCTATCTGCTGCAGAAGCACCTTCATATGCTACAGATGTAGATGGTACAGCTACCGGTATTCCAGTAGATGTAGAAGTTGATGGCTGAATTGCCTCTGATACACGACGTCCTGTAGGAGCTAAATGACTATGGCGATTGGAGTGGCGCTCTACAGCTCGTGCTGTTGAGTCTCTTGTAGCAGACCACATTTCTCCTGCAAGATCCGATAATACTGTAATTAGAGGTTGAGCATTTTCGTCTTGTTCGCCAGGTGTTGTTCTTCTTCCAGAAACTGATTGTTCTGCTCTTTTATCCTGAACTATCATGGCCCATTTCGTTTTATAATCAAGAGTCGATTTTAACGGTTTCTTTTTTTCTTCATCCAAACCTCTACGGCTCTACCAAAAGTTTATATTAAAATTTATGTACATTGACTTTTTATCAGATCTATATACAAACCAGCATTTGATCAAATAGCTCTTCTATTTGTTCATCGGTATTAGGCATAGGTTCTTCAGCAATATCGGTTGCCCCTTGACTTTTGCGAGAGAAACTATCTATAGAGGATCGAGGAGACGTTGCTCCTGATTGTCCATTCCCTTTTTTTTTTCTAAATGACCCAAAAAAATCAGACATATATTGAATATATATGTAAGTTGTATTAAGTTTTGTGTATTGTTTCGGTTTGGTTTTATAATTATAATCGGGAAGAAAAAGTTAAAAATAAATTATTGTCGTTTCATGAATCATAAATGTCGGTAACTTAAATGCCGAAAACAACAAATGTGGCTAATCCAGCAACGTCTAAAAATTATCGTTGCCGTTGGTTTACATATTCAATTTAATGTTGGTATTACTAACCCTGGATCATTACACCATTAAGCACACAGCAGTGATATAAACAATACCTGTAATGGTCGAGTAAGGTTCTTTAAGCACACACACACACCCCCAAATTTCAGTTGATTGTAATTATATATTTATCTACTCGAGTAAAATTAAATCTTTAAAATCGAGGCGTGCCATTTTTTCCGTAACTAATTTTATTCTACGCATCTTTCTAGATATACATTAAATAGGTATGAATTGGTTATATTATACTACCTATTCCTAAAATTTATTTTATATCTCATGAAAGATTCGAAAACACTACTTTTCCTTTAAATACTGAGTCTCACTTTTCATCCTTGTTCATTTCTTTTTTTTTTTTTTTTTTTTTTTTTTTTTTTTTTTTCATTAAATAGCACGTACCTGAGATACTTAACTTTAACCCAAAAACAAGTGTCCCAAATTCCATATTTTTTTGAAATTGGTATAACGATCTCAGCGTTAATGTTTCAGAATTTTACACTTATTTCACAGCTAAAACTAAAAACTGCCCATAGTGATTGGAATGAATGGTTAAGGTGTGTGCTTCCCAAGCGCAAGGTCTTGAATTCAAATTCTGGTGTCAGCAAGTTTGTTTGATAATATTATGTAGTACTGTATTTTCTGTTTGGTATCATCGTCGCCAGTCCACAACTTTTCGTATGACGTTTCCCCGCATGCCTGCTTAGCTCTGGGTGCAGCACTTTATTAGCATTACTTTCATAATTTGTGGAGGCCACTCAATCCCTTGACCTTTGTCTACGTTGTGCTACATGAAGCGTCATTGTAGGAGTTTCATGCATATCAGGTCTTCGTATTAAACAATAACAAATAAAGTATATCCATTTCTATCCTATAAAAAATAAAATTAAAAGTTTTAATAATGCTTTCTAATAATAAAACTTACTTTTTTTTGTAGTTCTCTATAGCATATTTAAGTATGACCAAATTTGGGCACTATTGTTTTTTCTTCCTTTTTTGACATTTGTTTACAGCAGATTCCAGATTATTCGTTCAATTAAGCAGCAGTTAATTTTTATTCATATCATAAACCGTGTTGAGTTTTGTTAAGTGGAATTTAGTTTTTTTCAAAATATCAATTTTTCGCAGATATATCCTCAAAAATGTGTAAAAGAAAGAATATCTTTGGTTTTACTCCTAAAAAAAAGTCGACAAAAATTTTGTTTTTCTCTACAAAAAATAGAGCTAAAGAGTTCTCCAAAAGCTCAGTTGATAGATAATTTTATTGCACATTACATCAGTTATTTAAATTTAAAAAATATATATTAAGAGTGGTGTATATCTTCAAAAAAAAATTATCAAAATTGCAATTGTATTTTAGACAAAATTTAATGTGATACATTTGTGTAAATTCTATTGAAGTGAATTCAAAATTTAAAGCTCTACAAAAACTCTCTAATACATTAGCTCAACTTACTTTGCAGTTCATGAGTTACTGAACAATTTTGTTTTTTGAATCATTTTGGACCAATTTGTCAAGTTTTGCTGGAAAGCTGGCGTCGGGGACTGGATGCTAAACTTGCCATAATAATGCTTTTTGTCCAGCTTGACATTGTGAGGAAAAAAAAAAAATTCTCAAAGAATATTTTACAACCAAATGTTAAAAATATAGTTTTTAGTTGTTTATTGATAAAAGGTATGAAATATTATGCTTTCTACAATATAATACTTTATTAACCTGTATCGTTGGTATAGAGATGTTTGTAATAAAGTACAATTTCAGTTTTTCTGGAAAATATGACAAAAATTGGTTTCAAAATTCAAGATAAACATTACCAATGAAAATATAGTGTTATTTAGGTCTAATGTTCTCGATGCGTATTTTAGTAGAAAGCATCATTTTTCGACTGAAAATTGGATTTACCATAACCAATCTATAATAATCGAGTTTAGTAACAATCAATAACCTTTATTATCCATTGGATTTGATCTTATGCTTTGAACTCAAAATACTCTAATTTGAACAATTCCTATTGGATTATATTATTGAAATGTGTCTTTGATTATAATTATCATCTTTGACATGCAAGTATCATATTTAGGTAGCTGTTTAAAAGTGTAATGTATTCCATTCCATCCTACTCTTGATCTGCATTAGCAATAAACTTTTTGTTTTGGATTGATTTTTCGCCTGAAATCGAACCTTATTTTTTGCAGTTATGTCTTCCTTTCAAGGAATTTATTCTTACCGATAGCATGAGATAAATGAAATTATATTTTATAGCATCTTATTTTTGTTTCGAGGGAAATATTATCAAAAACTGCTACGCTCTGCTTTTCAAAAGTGGGTTTCCGTTTTTAGCCTAATAGTTTGATAATTTATGATGGCAGTATATTTTAATTAGTTGGCGGTTTGTAATCATAATGTTGTATTTTCCGCTGATCTCAAATCTCTTGAAAATATGTCAGTGCAGTATTTAATAATACATGACATTTGTAGCTGGGATATGGCACATCTTTTAAATAAGAATGCTTCAATAAGGGAGCCTATTTCAAGAGTTGAACACCCTAAGAATCATTATGTAAGAATATTTTGAACTATTTGCATTTTTAACCTATTTGCTATTACAGTAATAGAAATGAAATCAGTAAACATAGAGTACTGATTCAATTGTTAAAACCCAAATTGCGCAAGTATGAAATAATTATCCCGTTCTGACATAACTTTTTAGTATCAAAATAAACCATGGAATCAGAGGCTATTTCCATTTAACTTAAATGACCGAAAAGAAAAGAAGCAAGTAGAAGATAAAATCAATATTAATTCACTACAGTAAATTGACAGATGAAAATTATGAAAACTATTTATTCAAAATACTATTTCAGTAAATAACGCACGATTTTTACTAGATTTCAATTTTAATATATTACTTTTCTATCATCATTCTTTGACAGATTATGGGTGTGTGGGATGGGGAGGGGTAAGTATGAAAAATAAACCAAAATCTTGATGTTTTGCTATTCGTTCAAAAAAAAAAAAAAAAAAAAAAAAAAAAAAAAAAAAAAAGTTGCACAAATGGGGGGTATGATACAATCATATGTTTGGTCAATTATAAAAAGAGGGCATAAAATGTACCCATTATCTTTTTCTTTTTCTTTAATCAACACAAAAAAAAAAAAAAAAATGACCCGAACAGAATTGCATTTAGCTTTACTCAAGAATGATACTCCTATGCCAGAAGTAATGAAACATGTTGGTGATTATTTGCAACAGTTTGATACCGTCTTTAAAAAAGCAGCCGATAATGAACATTTGGTTTTAACTTGGGACGCTTTCGATGTTGTCAATAAACAAGAATATCCTTCAATGAAAGATGTCGATAACGGCAAATATGATGCCATCATTCTAACTGGCTCCAAACATAACGCTCACGATGACGAACCCTGGATTCTTAAATTGGTCGATTTTATCAAAGAGGTTCAAACCAATCACGTAGACAAGACCAAACTAGTAGGTATTTGTTTTGGTCATCAAATTATCTTGCGTGCTGCAGGTGGCATCACTGGCAAGAACGAAGCTGGTTGGGAATTGGGATGGACACAGCTGAAATTAAACAAGGAGGGTAAAAAGTATCTTAAAACTGATAAAGATTATATCCGTATAAACCAATTCCATCAAGATCATGTCTCTATTTTGCCCGATGGCTATAGATCATTAGCATTTACAGAAGGCAATACACCCAATCATATTACTGTATCCGATAATGGACAATGCTTTACTATTCAAGGTCATCCGGAATTTAGCAGAGATACAATGCACACCATGCTTACAATTAGAAGAGATAATGGTGTATTAGAAAAGGATTTAGCCAATAGATCATTACAAATATTAGAAAATGCTCCACCAGAGATGGAAGACGTTTGGTTTGCAGAAAGAGCATTAGATTTTATTTGTGAAAGATTGCATACTTAGACAACTTGATTTAATAAAGGTAGATTATCATATAAAATAGATTCCAATTTCGAGTTTGATACTTTGATTTTGGGTACCAGCAATAATACTGAATAAAGCGGAATACTGTCTAGTTGTTTTAAATCAAATTCACTATTGAAATTTTCAATATATTCTTCGTTATTAGATGATACCAGCGAGTTTGTCATTTGTTTAAAGAGGATTTGAGTTTCTAAATGAAACCGCAGTTCTTATTAATGTCACAATGCAAATTTAGATTCAAAGAAAACTTACTCAGATCTTTGTATCGCAATTTTCTATCACTATCAATGTCGCACAGTTTATCTAAAATAGCAACAATTTCATCGTAGATTGCATCTTGATCTTGTTTTTCATATAATGCAAACTGATTCAAAAAGTGAACAAGTGTCTGAAGAGCCCCTACAAAAGATGAAGCCTTTTAATTACTTTTTTTTTTTTTTTTTTTTACTTTAATTGTGTTATACTTACATGCACTATCAGGTTCAATATCAAGCAATTCTCTTACTGCTTCTATTTCATCCTTGAATAATTTAAGTTTATCCAAAGCAAACCAGGATGTCTGGTCATTTAGTGTTAGGTCCTTGAACATTTTAGTTGTTGCTGGTGGTTGTTTCCATTCATTTATTAATTTTGATTTTAAAGACCCTAACAAGAAAGAAATTTTAATACAAAATCAGGGGGTTTTGCATAAACGCTTACCTGCATTTCGATCTAATTTTTTTAATCCTATATCCCAAACCTTATCATAAGGTATCGATTTTGCACTAGTACTAGGCAAGATGGTATTGGATCCAATTGTAACTCTTTTTGCAATATGCTTGTCTAATGTTTGTAAAATCCAAATCGATGCACTTTTATTTTTTGTTGAATCAAAAGGATATAATTTGTATTCAATGGTTTTATCTCTTTCGTTTAGTAACCGAGGTTTTTGCAAAAATTTGATTTTATCATTAAATCCAAGTATAATAATCGATGGATCATTTTCCATTTGATATGCTCCAAATATTGTGATATTATCAGGGGCTCTTCCTAATAGCCACCAATAGTACAACCAAGCAGATTGATCTTCGGGATCAGTATAAATTGCATTTTTTACGAGATCGAGTTCTGTATATATGATTAAATCAAATTGTCATAAAATTGAATAACTACTTACCATTAAGTGCTACTTGGTTTTTTTCTTCTGTTGTCATTGATTCAACAATTTCTGGAAGTAATTTCGACCTTTGATGCCATGCTGAATAATTACTGAAACTTTGATTAATTTTTTGAGTAGTGAATTTGTATTCTCCTTGAACGATATGAGCCAATTCCTCGGGGTTACTAGCATTGTTTCTTAAATGACCAACAACAAAACGACGATAATCCCAACCATGGACTAATGAAATATGAAATTTAGTACTATGCATAATTATTTTAATATATTAAAACCCACAATTTCTAGCATCCATAGTTAACATCTTATCAACAAGACCCAATTCAGCCTGCCAATTTGGTTTTGGCATATTCTGTAAACACCAAATACGATGATTCCACATCCAATATGATTTCGGATTTTTTTTAATTAATTGTAGAAACAACATTAGTTCCTTATTGTATACTTGTTGTTGTTCATCTGTATTTAACCCTTTTAGGATAAACTCTTGTAATAAAATGCGTCGATAATTCCAAATTGTATAAAAATCCAAATTCCAATCTACTAGTTGGCTGGTCAATTTAAAGGTTTCTTGAGTGTATTCTTTCTTTTCCATCTAATTTATAATATGAGTGGATATGTGAAATATGATTTATTCAATATCTTTACCTTTTCTCGGCATTCTTGTACAAGTTGATTATATTCTTTAATTTTGATGGCTTCCTTTTCTTTTCGTGCTTTTACAACTTCCTCGGTTGTTTTTTCGCGTTTTCTTCCATGCTTTGTTTTTTTTTTATGGTGATTTATAGATGAGATTATGAATATTCCACTCCTATAGATTATATATTTACCACATCACTCATTGTTTTTAGAACTGAATAAAGCAAAAAGAGAGAGAGAGAGAGAGCATTCGATATTACACTGAGTCTTAAAGAAAAGAAATAATACCCCCTTTTCTCCCCCCAAAACAAGCAGAAACTGTAACCGTACTTTTAAAGATTTCTGTGGGTAATGTCAAAATAAATCTTATATGTACATTTATAGGCAAAATAAACATACGGATATGCATTGCTATTGCTGTGTGCATTTATGCATGTAATAAAATTCTCTTTTCATAGTAAAAATAATGATTTTGTGAGTAGTATCTATATATCTGAGTAAATTGTAGAAATATAACTTTTTCAATAAATGAATTTGTGTAAATGATTAATTAGTAGTTATATAATTATATACGCATTTATTACAATCCGACAATAATTTAAATATAATGATCAAAGAACCATTTAAAAGGTATGCGTGTATATTATGCGCCTATATATTTCATCTATATTCATGTGAAAATAAAAAAGTGTATAATAATAATTTAATATATAACACTATACAACTATATCAGTTCAATATCAAAGTATTAAACCCATGCTCTTATTTTTGTTAAAAGGTAGATCATTACCAGATTTGTGTGTTTAGATTCATGATGGTTTGACAAAGAATCTTCATGTAATATAATAGGACATGCATAATAGCCTAATTCTTTTCTTCTCCATGTCTAGTATACTATACATCTCCCTCTTGTTGTTGTTCAAAATATACTCATAGGGGCACTATATAATGCATTTTCCCCTTCTTTTATTCTTGAATACATATATAAGATTTGTTTCTTTCTTTCTTTTTTTTTTTTTTTATTTCTTCTTTTCAATATCTATCTATAGTCATTCAAAATGCCTGGTATGTTATGTGTTATTAATAAAATGTGCACATCAAATAACTGACAATGTACGTTTTAATTAGGGGTTATGGATATAAATCATTTATTATGCCATCCTATTACTAAGCCTGACTTTACACACCAAGAATTAATATCGCCCTCTCCATTATCTTCTTTTTCATCTAATTCATCTTCTCCAACATTATCTCCTCCTCATCATTATTTCGTTTTACCTTTGCCTGCCAATTTCGAAAATGTTGATTTTTGGAAACATAATCGATCCATGAGTACACAAAGTAGTGCTAGCAATTGTACTATAAACAGTAGCATTAGTAGCAGTAGTATTAACATGAAAATACCAACAATAGCAACACTAACAACAGCAGCAGCAGCAACAACTGCAACAGAACAACAAAAATACAGAAGACGTGTAAATAGTGAAAGTGATACTAAATTTATCGCATATCCTAATCATCAACATCAAAAATCAAAGCCTACTAAACGCGCAAGATCAAATTCTGAATCTTATATTCAAACGAGAACTCCTTGGACTCCAGATGAGGATGATCTATTACAAAAGGGGTATGAGCAAGGATTATCTTGGGCCATGATTTCTTGCACCTTTTTACCACATAGATCGCGTGGTTGTTGTTGGGGCCGGTTTAAGACGTTACAGAGCAAAAATGTAATCGAAGTATACCAACAAAGAATTTGTCAAAGGCCTTGGAAAGCACATTTTAAAAAGTAAATAATCACAAATAACAGCAAAAAATTAGTAAAAATTCAGTACAAAAAAAAAAAAAAAAAAAAAAAAAAAACCTTTATTTAGTAACTATGCCCTTTTCATACGCCTTATCTTTATGCCTAAATTATCATTCGTTTATCCAATTTTTATATTTCATTACATGCTGCCAATATCAATAATTATGCACAATTCTTTTCTTTTTTTTTTAACCTTTTTTTCCCCTTCTATCTTTCACCTTCACATTCTATAATTAAAACACCACGCCTAAATTATTATTATTTTGCATTACAACACATATTAAAGCTGTACTATTGAACACTGACTACCGAATTTATACATATAATAATTAAAGTAATAAGTTCTATGTTTATAAAAGTTTATTTCGCGCATATTCAGTGTATCATAAAGTAAACTGAATTACTTTATTTTCACTTTATTAAATTCAGACATTTCAAGAAAATATTTGGACGATTTCCAACTGAATTTTGGACGATTGTAGTTGTATATTGAGACAGAGTAAAAATGAAATATAGACAAAATGAGAATGCAAATTTGTACAAACTGTGAATAATATCAGGACGAATAAAGTGTTATTTCTAGATGATAGTTGTTTAATTTAAACGTGTATTTTTTATTAATTGGGCTCATGATCAAAATAATCAAAATTATAAAAGTACAATACATATTGAAGAAAATAAAAATATCATAAGAGACAGTATTAACTTGTAGTTACTTTCACTATAAGCAAAGTGAATAATTATTTCCTTCAAGCACTAAACAATTCTTTGAATATTTAATAAATATAGAGTATGGCTTGTGTTTTCAAACATTTGTATCATGGAGTAACGCAATTTGTCATTTCTCTTTGTCAATTCTGCTTACCTTACAAGCCAAAGATGGCGTAAATGTCTAAAACATTATAGTATTGTATACTTTGCATCTTTGGCTTGGATATTGATATTTCTAAAGAAAATGGTGTGAAGTTTATTTACAATATCGCTGTATCAAACACGGTTTCTTCTTCAGGGATTTAGATTATTACAGGTAAATTCATTTAGATTAACTCTTTGAAATAATATCTGAGACTAATTTACTCTTGTTCAAATCCTCTTTTCACCAGCTTTAAATTACCATCTTTAAATCACCATCTCATTTCATCCCCAATTTTATCCAAACTTTGTTTTCATTTCATCCCAAATTTTACTTATTTTATCTGAATTAAAAATAGAAATAATGCATGATGATCTTTTGAATCTGAATATTTTGACAGAATTCAGGGGTAAATCTAAGAACCAAGAAAAGCAGATACAGGTGTTCATTCCACATGTTAAAATAAAAATAAACGTCAATATGTATATGAGTTTATCAATTGATAAACATGTAATTTGTACTGTACCATATTACAATACATCTGAATTAAATAACAGTGTACTGCATCTATATACCAATTTTGTCAATTATACACATTTAACGTAAAGATCATCCTATTAAGAATTAATTCAAGGCTTTCTCAAATCATAGGAGCCATGCCGATCACTTTGCAGATTCTCGAAATCGATTCACCCCTTCAGTGTACAGTAATTTATATCAAATAAACTTACTGCCCAATATAGGCTATATTAGCTGTTGGGAGCAATGAAATTTGAAATTTGGGTTTCGAAACGTTACTCCAGATCTTTTTTTTTTTTTTTTTTTTTTTTTTTTGCCCAAGATACTGTTATTTTAAATTTCATAAAAATGAAGAAAATCAAAGGTATCTACAGTTTAATAGGTGAATATACATTATATGCTTAATTGGAATTATTTTAAGCGTTGGGAGCACTTGCCTGATCAATGCCAAAAGTTAAAAAAAGTATCTTACTTACATATATCTCTGTGATTTAAATCATAAGATAAGCTAATGCTCTATTTAAAGTAAAAACCATTGGAAGCAATTATGAAATGGTTTTGGTTTTTTAAAGAATTATCAAACTTTGACAGAATAATGCTGTTGAGAAAGTATACCCCGTATTTATTTTGTGTATTTTTGGACTTACAGCTTAAAATCGTTTGAAATATCTCAGCCAAGGCTGCTACTGTGATTCGCATGGTTAATCTGTAGGTCCAGCTCTATTTATCCAGTTGAACTTTGATTACACAACTCTAAATTTTAGTTACATGCATAGGTGAGCCTTATCGCTAGCTGCACTAACTCCTAGTCTATTGGGAATGCACACTTTTGATAGTTTTTAATGCTTTCAATTGAAATTTTGCTTATTTTATAAGGAGGGTCCAAGGTGAACTTATCAACATAACTAAGCATAGATTCAAATCGATGCTTTTACTCTTTTATTTATGTGATTTAAGATTCTATATGATACCATTTACTGAATAAAAGCAATTAATAGGCTCTTGAATTTAGAAATACTATAAAAAAAGGGGAGGTTAATAAATCATGCTAAAGTCTATTATCAAGTTTCAACTTACCAAACTTGCAGCAAATACAATATCACGCTTAATGTCTTGCTCTGCTTGTTCCATCTTTTTATATAAACTAGTATCTCCAACCATACGAGCAGCACCCATCACCTCACGACAAGTTTCATCCAATCTACTAATACATCTTACGATAGATCCTTCCAATACATCTGTTAAATCTGTAATATGTTTGAATGGCTACAGACATTTGAGTTAATTTAAGTTGCATAATATTATCATTATATTAAAATCTTACCAATCCTCTTGCCCATTCATAAACTACTTCAACAAGACCAAATTTAAGATTATTGGCATAATCTTCAACAGAAATAGCAAGACCACAATCAACTTGAAGCTGAGCAATTTTACGTGCATATGTCAAGACAATTTCTTTACCCTTGGTTAATTTAGGGGTAAGTCTAGGTTCACTAGCATTTCTTTCTTGGAATACAAAGCATGATAAAATAGCTACCACCTCAGCAGGTTCAAAATCAGCAAATACATTATCCAAAACTAATTCGGTCAACAAAAGTTCATCAGCAGAATTGATCTCACAGGCAACTCTTCCCTTCAATTGAACGGTTCCTTGATCATCAATGTAATTCAATTGACGTAATACTTCAATACGTTGGTGATAATCAGGGAGTAATTCCAAATTCTGATCAGAAATAGTCATTTTGAGCATATCAATTTGACTAGAAAGTCTCTTATGGTCATGAATTAGGCCATAATGTTCATCTAATTCAGGGCATTTAGTACATTGGAATTCAGTACGAAGTCGTTTCATGAGCCTGATCTTGGAACGCAACATCTCTTGAAACTCCATATCCTTGATTTTACTCCAATCAAATTCTACAAGGCCACCCTTCTTGGCGTCTTGACCAAAAGATTCAAGTTCTTGACGAATGCGAATTGTTTCCATAGAATCATTACCTGCCATAATCGAATCGACATCAGCTTTAACAGCTAAGCGAGTTACAAACAGAATATCAGGAGCACCAACAGTGACAATTTCAGTTTTACCATCTCCATTTTCAGGTGTACAAATTGTAGTAATTGGTAATGGGGTAGTTTCATCTAGATTCATTGACTGACTAATATCCAAATCTTTAGGCTGAAGTACTAAACAATAGAATGATCGATGTTGAGAATTTGCAGCACTAACTGGCAAGGGTTTTAATATCATAGCAGGTGCATTTCTATAAATATTTGTATTGATAATCACTAAACGTCCAGTAGATAAAGCTCTGTTACCAGCAGGCGTCATACTGATAAACTGGGTCATCATGGTACGATTTAAATGTACTACTTCTCCACAAATGTCATAAAACTTTTCTAAATCAGGCTCACAAATAGCACAATCTAACTGACGAAGAGCACTACGTTTTTGTTCATTTTCATCAACTAATCTCTTTGTTTCTGGTAATAATTTCTGTGCACTATTTTCAGAGAAACTACGTTTAATCATCTCTTCTACCTTGAGCGCTTCAACACGTAATAAATTCAAAATCATATTGTACGTCAATCTGAATTGAGATTCCAATTTAGTGGGTTTACCCAACAACATGGTAGAAAGACAAGCGACTTCAGGTGGTTCATCTCCTCCAGTAGCTATAATAACAACACCAGTGCTATCAAGACCACGACGACCAGCACGACCTGACATTTGTGTATATTCACCTGGCAATAAATCACGGAAACTGCGGCCATCGTGTTTACGAATACCTGAAAAGACAACACAACGAGCAGGCATATTTACTCCCATAGCAAATGTTTCTGTAGCAAATAATACCTTAACTAAACCTCGTGCAAACAAGATTTCAACAATTTCCTTGATAATAGGTAAAAGACCACCATGATGAACTGCAATACCACGACTTAAAAGATCACGCATTCTCAAAATTTGAGGTAAAAACTTGTCTGTTCCTCTCAATCTGACTAAACTACGTTCAATAAAGACATGAATTTCACTCTTTTCTAAACTGGTACAAAGATCTGTCTTAGATAAACCACTAGCATATTCTTCACATCGCTTCTTTGAAAATGTAAATATAACAACAGGTAAAAGACTTTTGATTTTCAACATGCCAATCAAATGAACAAACAAATTACGATCCTATATTATTGTTAGTACTTTTTCGAATTATAAAAATGATCCACCTCAAAACTTACTGTTTGCATTCCAGATTGATAGCTTCGAGTCATAGTTCTAGATCCACCTCCTCGAGTTACAGCTCCACCACGACCTCCACGTCCACCACGAGCATTTGCTGAAACACCATTGGCTTTATCAACTTGCTCTTTACGTTTCATCATGGCATCCTTGGCCTTATTATATCCAATAGTATTCAACTTGGTTTCATTAGCACCAACAATCTTGTAAATATCTTTGTTTGCATAAATGTAATGTTCAAGGGGAACAGGTCTCTTTAGTGTACTAATAACGTAAATATCCTTCTTCTTGGTACGACTATATAAAATTAGTTAATGATCAATATATATATATAATTTTTGTCCATAATGCCAATATTTACCCAACCCAACCAGCAAATTCCTTTGTATTAGGAACAGTAGCAGACAATAAAATGATATTCACGTGGGCAGGAAGCATAATAATAACTTCTTCCCAGACAACACCTCTTTCTAGATCATTGACATAATGCACTTCATCGAAAATGACAAATTCAACATCTCGAATAAGATCTGCACCTCTATAAAGCATACTACGTAAAATCTCGGTTGTCATGACTAAACAGCTCGCTTCAGGGCGAATTTGTACATCACCTGTCAAAATACCCACATCTTCTCCAAATGTATGTTTGAAATCACGAAATTTCTGGTTACTGAGGGCTTTAATAGGAGATGTATAGATGGCTTTTGTCATATGTTTTGTTGCAAGAGCAATAGCGTAGTCTGCTACTACAGTTTTACCTGCAGAAGTATGTGCTGCAATAAATACGGAATCTCCAATTTCCAAATGATAAACTGCTTGTTTTTGAAAAATATCCAATTCAAATGGAAATTGCATGGCCATTTCAGGTACCAAATCATAAAAGTTATCAAAAGGTTCATTGACATTAATCTCATGTGCCCATTCACGACGTTTAAGTGCTTCATTAGTAGTTGTAGTCAGCTTCTTGGGAGCAAGATCCTTTTGAGGGGGTAAAGTGTTGGGTAATAGCTCATCCACTTCTTGTTGAGAATCTTTAAAAAAAAATAGAATGATATCAATATACTATCCTGAAAATTTTTATTATGCATGAATATATACCTTTAGAATTATCATCATCCTCAGTTACATCTTCTGCGACATGATCAACAGGTGCAACTTTAACATTTAAAAAGTCAAATGCATTATCCACAGGTGCCATCATATCTTCAATATTAAATATAGAATCCTTATTGGCAACAATGTTTGTATCATTGCCTTTCTCATTATCATTAGCTTCGAATGCCAATCCTCTATCCAATCCAGGTGCAATAATACTTGAGTCTCTACCCTCAAAATCAAAGAAATCAATATCCACATCTAAATCCACCTCATTATCTAAATCTTGATCAACAATAACTTGAGATTCTAAACCTCCTGGTGCAAAAGGAAATTGAGAAGCTGAACCACGAACAAAATCTTTTGTTGATCCAAAGGCTCTTGAAAAGCTTGTTGAATTGTTTGATGCCAAATTAGGGTCGTCAATAACTACTTCCTTAAAACCAATAATATCTCCATCGAAACCTTTACGTGCTACTTCAATATTTGTACGAGGTTTAGAGAGTTGAGAGTATGCATTCTCTGCGTAATCTGGTGTTTCTTCCCAATGCCTGCAAAAAAAAAAAAAAAGACATATATTATTCACGTTTATTCCACGATTTTATTTAATAGTAAAAAGTTACTCTTGACATTTGCTCAACCAAGACGATGGAAAGCTTTGTTGGGGTGTGAGAAACATTTGCTCCAATTCATATTTAATGTCTTCTACAGTTTCTTCGACTACTGGTGAAATCTACATGTAATAGTTAAGCTTTTGACATAAATGTGTATGATTCTTTTTTACCTGCTTTTCTGTACTTCTTAGTCGAGAAAATATATCTTGTAATGCCTCCGTGTTGACTGTAATAGTGATTGTATCAAAAAAAAAAAGATGTGTTATTCGTTTAATGGAAACTTACGTTTGTCGTCCATATTATTAGTATAATCACTAATTAAGCAGTTGAAAAAGTAACTTTTCAACTTAAAGCCCTATTTATACAGTCATAAGAGGGGTACAACGAAATTTGTGATTGCAGAACAGAAATGTTAAACTCCAGATACTGTAGCATCCATTTTTTGATTTTTAAAAGCAGAGCATGCCCCTTTTTCTATCTTTGCCCACAAATATTGTATATATCTACTATGTATATCATAATTCCTGTTTTAATCTTCTTTTCTCCCGTCCGGATATGCTAATAAGACATTAAGCAATGAAATATTATTTAACAAAATTTGTCTCTCTATAAAAAAAAATATATAGACCATAACGGAAGATGTAGCACAATCTAACAGTTGTTACCATGCCCATCATACCATGTAATTCTTGCATCGATTAAGAAGGCATCATCACAATTCAATACATATCTTATTTTTAATAAATAATAACGGTATATATAAGTTTAAAGTTAAGAATATTACAATAGCCTCTGCATAAGTTTCAGTGTAAGCGTTCTCAAATCCAGTATCATTCTAATTTGACGAACGGTAAATTTGGGATCAAAGATATGACTTTTCACTGTCTTTTTAAACCATCTTGAATACAAATCAAAACCGATGTGAATACGCGTAGCACTACTTTATAAGCGATGCATTCTTTCAATGAGTGTATCGTATTAAATTAGCATATTTTTATTCATTGTTTTATAGAATAAATATAAATCATTCAATTTTCAAATGAGTCGCTGCCATTATTTTTAGCGCTCGAAATCTCGAGTAAAATTAATTTCAAAATCAAAGCTTGCCCGTTTTTATAGCTAACCTCATATCATATAACTCTCCGAATACTCCTTTGGACAATGCTAAATGGATATAAACCGGTTACAGCAAGCTACCTACTCCAAAATTCATTTTATATCTCAGGGAAGATTCAGAAACTCGTAATTTTCATTCCTTAGTCTACTTTTTTTCACTAAATAACACTAAGAAGAAACTGTATGCCATTATATCTGAGAATAACCGGCTTCAATCCAAACATAAAACACAAGTACTCGGAAATGGTCTATCTCTATCTGTTGGTATAACTTTTTTGGTGTTGACGTTTTCCATTTTTTCATCCACTTATTGCTAAAAGTTAATAATTTTCAGTCTTTGTATATCTACAGAGAATTAAGCTATACCAAAACTTTCTAATAATAAAACTTATAAAAACATTCTGGTCACTTTTTTTTTTCCTTTTTTCGACATTTTTTGTAGTCGATTTTAGAATATTATGTTGCTCCAGGAGATCATATTAATCTTCAACCTAAAAATATGTACTAAATCATTTAATAAAAGTAAAGAAAAATGTTATAAAATGAAATAGCACACTAAAACTAAAGAACTTTATTATAAGATGGAAAACATATTTTTTATATTCAAACGTCTTTAATTATGACTAATCTAAATAAGTATATATTTACATATCCAATCAAACCAATGTACTACAATAATTCTGCATTTCACGATGATATATATTAACTGAGCTTTGTAACATATTACATATTACACAGCAATACGGAACATGTCCTATTATGCACGTAGCAGACATCTCACTCAATTAAAGCTTACCTTACACTGCTGTCCCTTTCACATATTGTACTTACAGAATAAATATAATTTGTTTATCACAATTATAACATTACTATTATCGTCTTTGTTTTCAATGCAATTCTACCTATTAATATATCTAAATATTAAAATTAATTCGTGTAACATGTAATTGTTATAAAGTGTTTGCCGCTGTTATACATATGGAAGCAATCTCGTTTATAAAAAGGCGTGGCAAAGTATGTTTCATTATAATAAATATACACATTAACAATTTGAGAAAATATTAATTTTCTTTTGGATTGTAGTACATTTTGTATTTAGTCTAATATTTGAGAGAGGTATAAAATGTTATTGCGTGAATTCAATGGAATTCACCGTTGCCATGCAACATATTGCATGATTAAAATGATAAAAACCACAAATAACGAGATGTTTAAAGAATTTGTTCTCCATGAATTTAATAAATTTTGTTATTCCTTATTCCTCATAAATATACAAGAAACTTTTGTAAATCCAATTAAAGTATTTGAATTGAACAAAACTGTTTTACTACCCTGCTTCAATTTACAATAATACGTTGTTCCATTTGCAACTACAGTACTATATTTTCAGATTTAAACATCCCCTACATACCATTCCACTGCAAAAAAATAACAACTTCGGCGAATTTTCTTTGAACTTTCATACATCTCAGGTGCGGCGGCAGTTTAAATCCAAGATTTTCTGATGATGAAAAAATTGGATAAAAACGATCCTAAATTTTTAAAATGCAAAAATGACAGCAAACATGTATAGTAAACTGGCTAACTTTATTAAGCAATCTCAACATAAAATTTAATTTTGTATCTAATGGTTTATTTATTGAAAACATTTACCACCAAAAGTTTTGTAAAAAAAAAGCAAAAACATAAAAATCAGTTTTAAGTGATTTTAGAAAGACTTTTATAATTAAATTTTAAAGTTAATACTACTGTGAGGGGAAAAACTATACCAATGTTTTGCAAAATTGTTTGTTTTTACCTGCTATGCTGCTTGTGCTAGGAATATAGATTAATAGCTTATATCAGTTAGTACAGTAAGTAAAGAGCTTTCAAACAACGTACTGAATTCCATTAAATAGTAGGTATAATTACTAGAAACAGAGGTTTAAAGATGAGATATAAGATTTTCTTGAATATAGAAAATAGCTTAAAAACGAGCAGGTCATCCACCAGACCTGATCACCGCCTTAATACAAGCTGGCATGCTGTCTATATACTTTAGACAGTCATTCTTTGTAAATTTGTACCATCCACTGGTAATGCGGGCCTCCAGTTCTTCTTTAGTAGTGGGCCTGGTTGGGTATATGTTGAGCCTACGCTTTAACTGGTACCAGACGTGTTCAATTGGGTTCAAATCTGGACTTTGAGCTGCCTTATCCCTAATCGCTTCAAATATAAAACCGTTAGCACTAAACCAGTCTTGTGTAATTCCAGAAGTGTGCGGTGTGGCATTGTCTTACTGGAAACGGATGCCATTACAATTCATGTCGTAGTACTCCAAGGTGTTCAAGAGAGAAGTCTCCAAGATATCAACATAAACAGTTGAATCTACAGAGCCGTTCATAACTGTAGTACCGTAGCCGGGACCATTCGCTGTTATAAAGCCCCAGAAAAAGACACTTCCACCATCTCCCTCCACGTGAGGTTCCGTCTGACAAAGCTGCAAGATATCACCGCCATTTGACCAATAATAAGAATTACCATCTGAGCCCCACAAATTGACTTTGGTTTTGTCAGAAAACACCCACTGCCTCGACTGGTCTACCGTAAAATGCTGGTGTTTTTTGGCCCATGTCAGCCGAAGGGGCTTGTTTTTTTTGCTGATAAAGTTGGTCTTAATTTTTCACCTTGGTTTGAAGCCCATTCTCTTAAGTAATTTGCGAATCCCAGACAAAGACATATCAATTTCAATTGATCTTAAATACTCTTGAACAGCCTTGAGACCATCTTGTCTACCATTTCAAAGCATTCTTGCTGTAGTGAACTACACATATCAGTATAGTTTAGTAAGAAAAGCTAATCTCAGATAAAATCTAAGATATAGTAATATTAAAATCACAAAAACATTAAATGTCAAATTGTACCACAGGCACTTCCAAACTAGGAACTAGACCATGAAGATCTTCTTAAGATCTTATTACTGTATATTAAAATTAGGAATTAACATCTAGTATAAAAATTACAAAGGGGATGGTAATCCAAAAAACCTTTGCTTTACTTTTTATATATCTTTAATAAATATAGAAGAGTTATAATTGTATTTCCCGGATCGCTTTTTAAGCTTTTTTGCCGCACTTGCAATGTATTGTTGAGTTGATACACTGACAAATGACGGCCTTGTTGTAAATATATATAATAAGAAAAGTAGAAGTACGTAAGAATCTGTAAGTCTTTATTATATATAAAAAACCAGATGGGGAATTGAATGAAGGGTGAATGTCTACTGATATTTATATTTGATTTAAGGATTGCTTACACACCAGTCTAGAACGGTGTTCTCATATTAAATTTTAGTGTCAATCCTCACTTATGCTAATTTAATTAAATTCAGATATAGATGATCAGTCTAAAGTCTTTAGTTGCTCTTGGCAACACTTAATTATTATCATTCTTTATTTTCTCTCTTTTATCAGAAGTCTAGATTATCAGAACTTAGCTTATGTGATTATCAGGTTAATTATTTATAATGTTGATATGGCCCATATGCTCAATATATTAAGGCATAGTTAATTGCCATATTTAAACAACGATTTCAGGTACATTATATGTGTAAATACAACAGGTCTTCCGCCAGCTGGTAAAGTGGCATTGGACAAAAACTTCTTCTTGTAGCGAGTGAGAGTAGATAATGAGACAGATGGATAGCGTTTTCTAATAACAGAGAAGGGGGTATTTTGAAGCAACAAAGATTTTATTGAATTTTGAAGCTCAACAGGAAGTGGGCGAACCATGGTGTAAGGATGTCTGAAAAAAGTAAAGTAGTGAAAAAATAGATGTTGTATTCCACCAAGCATCATACCTTATCGCCTTCTATAACCAATCAATAGATTATATAATCCATTGATTACTATTTAGAATATGAAAGAACAAGTCTAGAATCGGATATAAGAAACGCCTAGTTTATTATTTCTTAATCAATTAACCGAAAGGCTCGGACTACTCAAATCATGACACCATACTCTTCAACCTCAGCGGTTAATCATTCAAGTAGCTGTCAAGATATATCAAATCACAATCCAGGCACAACAAGCGCAGCATTGAAACAAGGCAATTCACAAGCTCTACAATTACGGCTTAATTATGATTGATTAACATCAATCCATAAATTGCTCTCAAACAGATCTAATAGTTCAATACCGCTCTTAATTGTATCTCCGGAATGCAACACTAAATCATTATAAAAGGCAATACTTTTATATCTAAATAAACCTTATCTTGTTTTTGTTGTACAGTTGAAGAACTGATTAATTACACATTCTCTTTTATTGTACTCTTTTTTAAATATATTATCGCAAATCCGATCTTATATAACAGGAGATAACGAGAGAAAATGGTAGGGCTTTTGTAAGTTTTTTGTATGCTTCGGATACTGCAAAAGCACAGCATTCCTCATGCTAATATTAAAACCTTTCCGATACTCCTACAAAAAATGAATGTATGGAATGTTTATGCACTCCTTTACTTTCACTTTTCTCAATATTTGCAATCCCCTCTTTTCTTCTATGGTATTCTACGTATACTCACTCTACAAAAGTGTAAGCCATATTGTTTGAAAACCCTTTATGCCACCCTTACAAAGATTTATAGCATAAATTTGTAAAATAAAAGCTCTAGAAATATTATCAGTAAAACCGTAATTTTGCAAAACACTGGTATAGTTTTTCCCCTCACTGTATAAACAAATAACGCAAACAAACGCCTATTATTTGAGATATTGTTTGTCATTCTAGCTCTATTTTCATAGAGTTATTAGCTTTCTTCGGAAAAGTCAAATTTTGGACGAGGGTATACAAGGAGAAATTGATGTTTTTTTCGAGATTAATTTTATAATAAAATATAATAAAACTAAATAATAGAACCATTTTTGGCTAATAAAGTATATGCTTAAACGGTTGCTATCTCGAGTTATAGTCCTTCAAAGCTGCGTATTTGTATGCTTTTAATAGAAATAGCTTTAGAAATAGTGTATGAGCTAGATTGGGATTTTTGCTAGAATTTTTTTTTTCTTATATATCTGTTTTAAAATATTGCTCTTTGAGATTACTTCAAAATTGCAAGAGTTATCAAATAAAAAATATATTTTGTGGTAATTTTTTTTTTGGTATTTTAAGGTACAGTCCGCATAAATCGGAGTTTGATAATTCAGGTCCCGTAATTCGAGCCTGATATGTAGCAAATTGGTTCTTTGAAGGAGTTTTCTAGTGCAATCTTTAGGGTAACGTAGTAAAAAGTATTCTAACATACACAGTTTGACTTCCTGTATGCTCTGAGAACATATGGATGTGCTCATAAGATTATCGATGAGCTCATATGAGAATATCTTGGATATTGTCCGAAACGTTAATCAATGTAAAATTAAATCAATCCATTTTTGACATACCATTAAATTGTATTTTCAATACAAATTTACGAAACTTAATCGTATTACCGTCGACCCTCCATATAAGGGCTGTTTATATATACAGAATAAATATACTAGAAAATAAAGTTAAAACTAGATATATTTATTGAGTATATTTTGTATCAAAAGATGATGATGAACTTTTTTAACAAGCATTAAGAAACAGGGTATTTATAGTTTTTTGGAAATGTGGAATCAGTAACAGATTCTATAACAGATTGGCCAAACCAGTTTTGACAGTAATAACATTGCACCAAGCTAAGTATCTATAGTATTCATGCTTAACTAAATTTAGAGAATAGATCTTCTTTTCAATTAAATAACGCAACTCGAATTTCAAGGACAGATTCGTGATTGGATCATCCAACACATTCGTGCTACACGATTTTATCATAGCCTTCATGTAACATAACTAACTGTAATAAAGGTAAAATGCATCATTATAACCTCATTCTTCTTACTCTAAGGATTATAACCAGCTAATACTTATTTGAGAACTTCTACTATTGATGATGCTATATAATCTAGATGCACCCGACGCAGTCTATGTTCTAAACAAGGGCGTCCGTGGTTTTTTTAAAAAAGTCCTTTATATCGAGGACCTCTCTTAAATCAAATTTAAAACACAGATCAACTTCAATTTTAAGAAAGAAATGAAGGCAGCCTTAGGTAATCACACCACATCCTTAATCCATGATGGTAATGATGAAATTGACGATATGGAAGACACAAACGATGTTATTCCTATAAATGAAGAAAAAACCCTAGCAAGTTTAGTTTATGTTACTTCAAATTTTGTTGCTACAAATAATAAAGGTTTCAAAATGCTTAAAGATATGGTAAATTTTTACTTACAATATAAAAAAAACCCCCGTAATACAATGTAGATTCAATCAAATTACATTAAATGGGTTTTTCTCAAAAGGTTAGAAAACATTTTCAGCATTTACACCTAGTAAAAAAAATTTTGTATCTAAAACTGTTCTTTTTTTAATTTTGGGGTCTATAACATTATAATAAAATAAGGGACATGTGGAAAGAAAAAGTTCCCTTAAATATAAATTTGAAACAAGGGATTTTAAGCTGTAAAATTTGTCCACCAGTCTTCGGTGGATACAAAAATCTCTTTTATATCAAGGTTTCCGTTATATTGAGGAATCTTATATATTGAGGTTTGGATGTATACTGTATATATCCAATCTAATTTTTGAATGTAGTGTAAAAATCTATTGCGTGAATTTAATAAAATTTGATTTGAACTATTGGCAGTGTTTCGCACATCAAATTTAAGTAGTAATTAATAACATAATTAATCTGCTGTGAAAACCAGGAACATGAATTATAGAAACTCAACTAATTTAAAAATATCACATACATTTATAGATGATTGTACAACTTGAATTACTAATTGCTGTTCCCTTTTCCCTTCAGCGTTAACATAAAAAAAATCAAATTACTGCATTAGTAATTTGAATTAGACATTTAATATAAATATTATAATAATCCATTGAACTGATGAATCCCTGCTTTTGCTTTTAATAAACTTAGAAAAGGTATAATTGTATTTCCCGCTTTTGTCTTTTTTTAATTACGTTTTTCCGTTTTTGTAGCAAAATTTACTGCCACCATGTAACATATTTCATGGTTACATTTATATAAATACAAACACAAATAAAGAGATGATGCTTGAAGGGTTTTTTCTTCATGAATTTAATAAATGTAATTCACTTATTCATAATAAATGTACAAACCCTTTTGTAAATTCAATTATTTGTATTGAAGAACCACTTTACTATCTTGTTTCAATTTACAATGAGTTGCTCTATTTGTAACTACTGTAATTTTTGATTTATACATTTCCTATTTACCATTGTATTGCAAAAAATAAAACTTCAAATAAGTTTTCTTCTAACTTTTATACATCTCAGAAATGGCAATAGTTTAGACCTAGAATTTTTTTGATGATAAAAAAATAGATAAAAATACCTTCTTCGTGGATAACATTAGTGGAAAAATTCAAACAGTTGCCAACTTCTATAAACAAAGAAAGATATCAGTATATGGTCGAGCACCGGTGGCCAACACAATGATACTATCAAAATTGTGGCATGTCCTAATACTAACTAATCTATCAAAGGTGGTTACTTCAAGATTAAATTCGATTATCTATCAATATATTGTTGACGACTGAAGACAGACGAATCCAAGTGAAGAAGGATGTTTTCTATCTGCCAAAAAACTAAGGGGATTTAGGCCGGCTAAACATATCAGTACAACAGAAGATGCTACAACTTAGATACATCAATGCGTTGCTTAGTGTGAGTGAGACTCCAAATCCAGTACCTAACCATTTATATAGTAGCTTGATGGCTTTTGCTCTTTAAAATGAAGATGATACACCTTACCACGAAGTGCCTCTTCTGTTTCCTGAATATCGCCCCAAAAGTTTTTTTACTGGTTTACACTCCTTCCATAACATCTTCGAAGCTATAGGCCCTTGTATACAACAATGCAAACCGGATGCTGAAAAAGTAAAAATATCACCTAATATGCTTCTCGCGCTGCCGTTTATTACCATTTGTGGCAAGGAACAACTGAATAATGAATTAATAAACATAAATACCGTCATAATAAAACAAAAAAGAAGGGTACAAAATTTCTTTCAATACACTCTGACTAAATTCATAAACTACAAACCAAGACGAGAATGCAAAAAACCTAAAGTATTATCTAAAATCATTTGATTTGAAAGAGAACAACTGATTAAGTACAATCAGTTTTTCCAACCATATATGGAAAACAACTCTATAGAAACCTTTTTTGAAGAATCAAATGACTTATCAGAATACTCTAAATTAATACAAGTTGTCAATAAGGAGCCACTGCTGGATCAGAAGAAAAAACGTATACGATACATCCTAAATTAAGATATTTCTTTAATAATACCAAAAGGTTACAACAATAATAATATATCCAAAAAAACAATGAACAGAATTTTACAAAACAAATATGCATTACGCAGCAAGAATCCTTTTTTAGTTTAAAGTTATCTATGACGAAATATCATCCAAGTGCTTCCTTTACAACATGCAAATGAAAGATGTTGAATCATACAAACGCCACCTAATGCAATATTAGAGACGATGGTATGCATCTGTAAATCTCGTATGTACACAAAAAAATATATGGCAGGAAATTTTCAACAAATTTCTTGGGTACCCAAGAGTGGTAAATCCTCAACAGACTTATCATGATTTCAAAAATTTTAAACTATCCAGATACTATATTTACAATTTAGACATGCACATCAACATATACGACATTTTCTCAACGACCACACACCTTATATGTTTCCATCACTCCAATCATGTGCTGAACTCAGTGCCGTTCAACAGTAAAATAGTCTCAAAGAAAATATGCTCAGAGCTTAATAGAATTTCTAATATGTGCGTAACTTGTAGGATAATATACAGTATATATGATACAAATATGGCAGGCCACTTTACCTAGTATACACCTTGTCCATCACTACGATGAGTTTCAATTTTCTTTTTTTTTTGAATAGAATATAAAACTTCCATCCCATAAAAAAAATAGATAAAAAAAATCCAAAATATTTAAAATGCAAAAATAATTTGAAAATATAAAGTAAATTCCCTAGTTTCTTAAATAAACTCAACGTGAAATTTAATTTTATATCTAATGACTTATTTATTGAAGACTTTTGTCGTCAAAAATATCATGAAAAACGTAAAACCATAAAAATTAGTTTTTAGGGATTCTAAAAATACTTTAGCAATAAAACTATAGTGCTATTAATACACACAAGTAAACCAAAAAAACGCCTATTATTTGAGGCATCGTTTGTCACTCTAGCACTTTTTCTCATAAAATTATTAGCTTTCTTCAAAAAATCCAAATTTTGGATGAGCATATACTGATATATCAAAAGTTTATCCAGACACAGAAACTCAAGAATATTTATTAGAATCCAACATGAGATGACATTTAGTATCCCACGCTAAATGTCATAATCTAACCACTAGGATTAATAACTCTCTTTAACAAACTCAACAACACTTGGCATTAATGAAACATAATCAATCGCACATCTTATTCGAACAATACAATCACATATTCCCCAACTTTATAGATTCCATCGTTATGATTTGTTCCCAAATCATATTAGATACCTCATCATTTACCATTTAGTTAGATGTATTAATAATCAATTAGCCATTTAGAAAACATATAAACATGAAGCATCAATGAATTAATAAAATGTATCTTTTAGCAGAGTATTTTCTTAAATAGTATCTTTTGATATAACATATACAAGGAAAAATTTATGATCTTTCAAAATTAATTTTATGATAATATATAAGAAAACTAAATGAAAAAATTATTTTGGTTTATAGATTAGATCTCTAAACGGTTGCTACCCTCGAGTTACAGTCCAATAAATTTTGCGTTTTTGTATGCGTTTAAGAGAAAAATTCTTATATGTAGTATGTGAGCTTAATAGAAATTTTCACTAAATATATTGTTTGCTTTTATATATCTGTCTTGAAGTATTACTCTTTGAGATTACTTTAAAATTGGAAGAGTTATAATTAAAAAATTAATTTTGTAGCGATTTTCTCTGAATTTTGAGATACAATTAGCATAAAACGGAGTTTGATCATTCAGGTACCGTAATACGATCCTAATATGTAGTAAATCTACTCTTTGAAGAGATTTTTTAGTACAATTGTTATATCGTAATTAATAAGAATTAGACAAGAGTAAAAGGTGGGTTTTATTCAATGTAGAGAATGAGATTGTATATAAAGGAGATCATCAGGTGATACAAATAGTTATTAATAGTGTGATAATAACAATATCCTGAGAATACAACTACAGTAGAGCCATATCTATATTCTGATATAACAACAATATT
This sequence comes from Mucor plumbeus, assembly GCA_016758945.1. NCBI lineage: Eukaryota > Fungi > Mucoromycota > Mucoromycetes > Mucorales > Mucoraceae > Mucor > Mucor plumbeus. The sequence goes on from JAEPRC010000178.1 coordinate 42,692, forward strand.
TAGGGCCACATTGTAGACAGTATTTTGGCATAAGTTATTCTTGTTTAATATACTGTGAGCTAATGATCTGGGATAACTTCTATAACTGTTTTTACTGTTTTAAGATAAGATCCGAAAAGTGGGATATTTGAGACATACTTCATCCACTTGTTGGGTTTATATGTGAAATAAGCTCAACTTAAATATGCTGAGTTGTAAATTTTAAATAGATTGACCTAACATCAGTGAAATATTAAGAAAGATACTACGATACAACCGATTGAATAATGATTTAATGGTTTAAAGGATAAACAAAAAATGGAATTTATATATATATATATATATATACAAGTATGGCAAATTGTTGATATTAAATAAATAGTATCTTCAACTATTATGTGTAATTTAATTTAAACAAGTTTATTGTATGAAACCATATATTTTTCTTTTACTACTATTTATTTTTTGTAATGACTTGATCCATTACATTCTTACCTCAACCCCAAATATTTTACAACTAACATCTAACCCATAAAAATACCGTTAATTTATGCAGACTAAATAAACATTATTAGTAAATTTACCTGTTTCTTCTGTTTTTTCCTTCCCTTATATATTTATAATCTCATTCCAAATAAATATATTTCATTACTCAATTATCATTGATACTTATAATCGATTTTTATCTAATCCAATATAATCCAATCATAGGTATTAATCGTATAGTAATAATAGCAATTACAATTAGTAACACCAACCTCTCCCTCCAATAATAGAATCAAAGTCAATTTTAAAATTTACATATTATATATTCCAATAGGCAGCCCAACACTTGATTTTGTTACATTATTCTGTATTAAGTGCATTTTAATGACGATTAAAAAAATTGACTCTGCGCTTGTGGGATAAGTAATTACATTCCAGTATGAATTAGAAATGGAATCGACTCTAATATGGTATACCAATATTCTAAAAAACCAAAGACTCTGACTAATCTAAAGTGACTATACATTCATACATCTGATTAACTCAAAATGGTACATACTAGGCTCATATTTAACTATATTAACTAGGCCTTATAGTATATTACAAAGCAATACAGAACTTATCATACTAAGCTGTTTTATAATGTAACCAAGTAGCTTACAAAGAAATGCGTACACAGCAATTGCTGCACGTCTATCAAGTTTAAATAACTAGTTGGTTACATGCTACTTACACTTACTAGAGTCAGTGAAATGTCAAAAGAATCTGTAAGAATAATCTTGCCAAAATATTACACTTTTATTAATAACGATGCATCCTTTGGATGTATTTATACACACTCATTATTATAACTATTACGAGGGTTTGTACTATCTAAGAATATGATGTAGATCAATACAGATGCATTAATCTACTATAACACCAATTATAGACTGAGACCTTGGATGTGAGACCTATGATGTATCTTGACATAACAGTCAGTAAGCAAATCAGCTCTCGCTAAATATGGATCAAAATAAGCTTTCGTTACGGCTGTTGTATTCCACCAAGTATCATTTTTTATCGCCTTCTATAACCAATCAATAGATTATACAATCCATTGATTACTATTTAGAATATGAAAGAGCAAGTCTAGAATCGGATATAAGAAACGCCTAATTTATTATTTCTCAATCAATTAACCGAAAGACTCGGACTACTCAAATCATGACACCATACTCTTTAACTTCAGCGGTTAATTATTCAAGTAGCTGTCAAGATATATCAAATCACAACCCAGGTACAACAAGCACAGCATTGAAATAAGGCAATTCACAAGCTCTACAATCACGGCTTAATTATGATTGATTAACATCAATCCATAAATTGCTCTCAAACAGATCTAATAGTTCAATACCGCTCTTAATTGTAAATTTGCAGTCTCCTCAAATTGCTGTGAAAATGGGAAAATAAAAACGCTCTTTTATAGCTATTTTGTATGAGCCGCTTTAGATAAATTTGGAAAACTATTATAAAATTAAAAACTTTCGACCATCCGCCTTAAAAGAAATTTGCAATTGATGCACAGGAAATTTGCAAATAAAACGTCTTGATTTTATTAGGTAATAAAGTTATTTTTGAACTATAGCACAATTTTTAATAAAAACCTGCCTTCCACTATTTTAAAAGATAAAACAATAGGAAAAATGTGAAATGTCTAATATGGTGGATGAAAATAATTTAGCCAAAATATTACACTTTTACTAATAATATACGTTTAGAATGTATTTTTATATATTTATACTTTCATTAGAACTATTACTAGGTCATAAAATATTGAAGATATGACGTAAATTATGTGAACACACTTCTTTAATTTATTCAAAAATCAATTATTAACTGGGGCATTGGATGTGCTATCTTTGATATAGATAACACTAACATAAAAAAATTCTCGTGATTAATGAACATATATATAATATTGGCCCAAATGGGCTGAAAATTTTAAAATACATACTATCTGTAAATGTATCCATAATAATTATAACTCTAGCATCCATTAATTTACTGATTAAATTATAAGACCAAAACATCCACTATTTTGAGTGGTGTTTGTGATTTATCAAATTATTTCGAATTGGGAATAGTGTTAAATTTGCTAGCACTAGCATATATGGTAATGCCAAATACCAAAGCCAATAAGTAAGCTGTAAGACTTCATTTTATGCTTAATTAAAGCTGTATCGCAAGATATTTTATACCATTTTCTTTAGAAAATTATATATCAATCTTGACTACGCAACAATGTGTCTGTGGAATTATTAGACAATTGTCGTTATTTGTACGTTTTAGATATATTTTTACGTATATGAGATTTTATCATTCCATTAAAATGTAACTTACAATAGAGTCATGTGAAATAGTAAAAAAAAAAAAAAAATGGTTAAACATTCTATGCAAAAATGATAATGTTAAAAATAAGTTATTAAAAATATTGCATACTGTTATATATACAAGATAAAAAAAAATTGCATTATCTACTGTGCTGCACAATAAAAATATAAAATCACTGTTACAAAAGCAATATCTTAAGATTGATGTATAAGTATGCACAGCACACATGATTTTTATTGGAATTTCCAAGAATCAATATATGCTAATTCTTCAAATTAACATGATTTTTATATCAACTAATTTTCTTTACAGTTAATCGCTCTGGGATAACTGCCTGAGAAAATGTGTGCTGATCGTTAGGTGATGTATCCAAACCCATTCTTAGCTTTAACTTAAGGGACGACAAGTAATTACATGCGCTGATCTCTATTTCGAGTGGAAAGTCACTTATTTTGCATAAATTTTCATAAGAATGAAACTGATCAGAAAGAGAAGCAAATAAAACTACACTTTCAGGCACATCTACTTCTGTACTTTCCAAAAGCTTTTGTTCATTCATGGGAGCCACGTCGATCAAATCTTAAATGATATATCACTTTTATTAGTACGTATATATTTGATGGATTAAAATAATCTTTTGGCTTCTTACGTGCTGTATAACTTATCTTTTGTGTATCTCTGCTTAAATAATTTTTAGGATCTCTTCTGAAGCGCAAATAAAACTTTTTCTTTAATCCGGCACTTGAGATAGTATCTTGCTCGCCTTTAGTTAGTAAGACGCTCCAAAATATACAACCTTTTATCTCTTTATACGGGATGCGTTCGTAAGAATCACCGCTATCGTAGTATAACTCTGCGTCAGGGCCATAATGACATCCAATATTCAAGCAAAAACTTTTATTGAATACTTGCTGATATTTGTCTTGTTGAAGAAATTTATATCCAAAAAGAAGATTATCTCGTATATTACGTTTAGTCAGCACTATATTTGTTTTGATCTGCTTTTTATAGATTTGAGATCGTAAAATTGCTTGAAATTGGGCCCAAATAAAGGTACTGTATGCAACATTACTTGCATTGAACCAGTGGTACAGAAGTTCACCAGCTACAAACGCGACAGAGACTTGATAGTTACCAAAGTGGCTGTTATCTTGTATTGAGGCTATCAAACTAGACACAATATTTTCCAAATAAGGTGTAATTCCAATGTTCATAATAGATCGATGGCTTATTTCAAAGTAGTCATTAGCAGTTGAACATTGAAGTTGAAGGTTAATGCTATCATCTAAATCGTCAATTGCGTATTTGCTTCCGAGCTAATCATATATATACAGTATGTATATAAAGTTAGAGTTACTAAGAATTTAAGACCAAATTATGCTACTAGGTATAATTTTAAATCGTTTTACTTACCAATCTTTCCAAAGAAGATGTTAACTTAAGTTTGAAGTCGTTATATGCTTCGAGGCTCATATCCTTACTCTCCTGCATAAGTAAGTTATTCCATATGTTCTCACATGTTGAATCATAAACATCATCTAATTTGCAGCTATGATTCATTACGGAAATAGAGGATTTCTCATATTTATCACCAACTGTGCTTGTCTCAATTACTTGCATTAGATACACATCAAGTGTATAATAACATGATACCATTGCTTCTATATAATAGATATATGGCTGAATTTGTTCCATTATAGCATCGGTTTCAGCATATAATTTACGCAATATTATATCAGAGACTTTTGGTTCGTTTACTAAAGTAGTCATTGACTCGACTACAGTAGGAGACTCAAGCCTGTTGGAAAGCCCAATCATTCTGTAGACCTTGTATATACAGCCGCTTGTAATGTCTAAATAACTTGTACTTACATTTATTTTACCGTAAGTGCTACTAAATTCCTGGAAGGTCTTTATCAGTGTTAGTTTTGCCTTTTTGAGATACATCTCACAGCACTCATCGTACATGCGGCCATTAAATTTATCATAAAACAGCGTGCTATTGTGATAGGAAGATGTAGAGTCTTCCTTACTTGTAGTGTTGATTACTATTCCGGAAATATTCTCTATGCCACAATTGGCCTTGAGATAACTATTTATACTATTAACTACAGCGTTTAAGTCTAGATCATCAAAAATTTAAAAATGTCATCATATGCTAAACTGTATATCCTCTTTTTTTGCTCTTCATTAATTTTGATTTCTTGGGGTGAATATTCCTGTAGCCTTTTGAAGACATAATGACCAAGCTGTTCATCCTGAATAGGCATAAAGAGATAATTGAACAATGTTTACGTGTCAGAATAAGCCTATATATAACAAAAAACTTACATTCTTTTTATCTTCTATTCTTATATAAGTTATAAACCTCAACATAAAATACTCAGGATAATACTTATTGCTCGAGTAATAATCAATTAGTCTATCATTTTCAATCACATCAGTCAATTTTTCAGCAAAGACTTTCAAAAATATAGTCTTTGCAACTTTCTTCATTTTGTCTAGAAAACAATTAACAGGAATTTCAAGGGATGCGATGGTATCCAAGGCTTTAGGTGAAAGAAGAGCATTTCTATCTAGTGCTGTAATGGATCCGTGTGATGCATATACAAAATCTGGGTCGTACACCATCTGAATAGTTTTCAAAGTAACCAGAAATTTGCTTTGTTATGCCATTTTTTGCATGTCGCATATAATGTACTTTTTCTCTCTTTGCAATCTCATATCAGTTTTTTTCAGTTTTTCGGGACGTTGAATAGAGTATAAATAGCACTCCCAGTTGCTTGTGAACAATACTTTGCTTTTGCAATCATTTTTTGACAGCCATGACGCTTCTTCGAGTAAAGGACGGAGGGCTAATTCCATAAATTGTTTATCATGAGTATAATCTTCTGGGAGAATGAACATGTATTGCGTTGTGCTTAAACTATATTCTACCTCACGAAATTCACGAGGGTAAATATGAGTCAAAAATTTCACAATAGCCAAATATAAAGAGGAACTTTTGCTATTATGAAATTGGTCTTCACACTTACACATGTGCATTTCATAAAGAGTTTGCACAAAGTTTAAGATATGTGTATAGCGCTTAGTTGGGGGATATGTTTTGTAATGCAATTGCATTCTGCTGCCATAAATAATATCTCCTTCTTCTTCGTTATAATAGAAATTAAGAGGGACCTTACATTAAAGAATTTAACAGTTGCATTTTGATCACAAAGCTTTTTAACTGGAATAACTTTACCCTTTGATAACCAACTGGTCCATATCTTTCTGTAGCAGTTGATATGCGATTATTGGATCGTTTAATTTCTATAAAATTTGCCACAGAAGCTAAAACAACAAATTAATACATATCATAGTTGAGTAAATAGACCAATATATTCATACAAATTTCTATTATACATAACGACGTATAAACTGAGTAGTCAAATTCTTTGTTCATTAGTTAATCAATAAATGATAAAAAAAAAAAGAGAAATGGTGCACAAATGGCTTGTTTCTATTCATTTCTATCATACTGTTACATTTGTGATATGCTTCTGATACACAAGCCAATAGGTTGAGTGGACATTGTATCACGCGTTCTTGTGTATTTGACCATTTGCTTGCATTATGAAAATAGTAGATTATCAATGCGAATTCATTCACCAGCATTGGATTCGCTTAATTTAATATCTTGATCGAAGATTTTTTGATTTATAGACAGTTTAATAATGTAAGCAATTGGTTTATAGACGCTAGTTTGAATATATTGACCAGTAGATTAGCAAGGGACCAGAATATACATTGAAAACAATGAATCAATTGACAAATGCACTTTTAATACATACAGTTGAAAACCAATGCAGCAGATATCACCACATTATTAAAATTAGTTCATAACATTCTACTGTTTAAAAGTTATATAATTTACTTGGATGACAGATGAATAACTACACTGAGATATGTAAATCTGGCGAAGTAATGATGTTGTATATCTAAATACGCCATAGTATACTTTGAGAATATAAAATGAAAAATCAAACACAAAATTTGGAAGAACTTCAATTAAACTAAATTATTAAATAGCATGCTAATTAAAAAATGAACATATAGTTGTCATTATGTTAAATTCAAATGAGTATTTTTTGTTGGTCAACTAATGTAATAAAATACGTTGTTTGAGGGCCTTGGAAGAGGATAACCGGGGTTTACCGTTAATTTACCTTTAAAATTTTACAGCATACCTTAACAATTTTATAGTAAATTATTATTTATGGTTCTTAAAAGTCATTGATTTTGTGAACATGCAAACTATATAGTGATTAATGCTAAAGAGGATTGAGAATGCTCTTTATTTGATACCCTATTATGGGGAAATACATATCACAAACTAAAAATCTGAAAACAAATTGCACACTTTTAATAGCTATCTCACAGTTTATGTTTTTTAACGTCAATTGAGGTCTTGAATTTTTTTTTTAAATATTAATACCTTGGCTTCTCCCAACATGCTGCCTTTACTGCAATCAATTTGTGTTACATTTGTATGAAACGTTGATCTTTAAATATTGAGTATTGGTGCCTGGATTCAACCCCCGGGTTCTATAAATAATAGTAGTAAATATAGCCTTTTGCTCCCTCTTTTCTTGTTGCCACGTCTTTTTCTTTACTTTAGTCTCAAGCAATGCATCAAACTAGACAGTTCACAAAAAGAAGGCCTCAGTCTCCTTTATTGAATCAACAACAGGCTGTTGATGGACTTCAAATAAATAAGTCTGCTCTTCCTCGTAGTGGATTAGCTATTCAAAGTAATGCACCAATACATTCTACTACAACTGCAACTACTCGTTCTTTTACTCCTACATCTGCAACAGTGGAACATATTCATCACGTAAATTAGATGGTTTATATTTTGTATACATGTAATTAAAAATCTTGTACATTTCATTAGACTCATCAAGAACCTATTCATCAACATGATGTGCCTGTTTCAACTACTCCTACTGCAGCTAATCCGTACCTTCCTCAGAAAGATCATAAACATTTCGCAGAATCTCATCATGGACATGATCATCATGAGCACGACCACCATGATCATAGCCACCATGGGCATAGCCATACTCACGACCATAGTCATACTAATTACAGCCTCAATAACCACAATCACAATCACAGCCATGATCACAGCCACGGCCATGACCATGGCCACAATCATAACCACGACCATAATCACAATCATGACCATGGCCATGCTCACCATCAACACAGCAACTTTCCTCAAGTTTATACCCAGCCTTTACCTTCGTATACTTCAATCTTTGCTTCATTGATCCCTTTTCAAAAAGCACTTTTTACCTGTTTCTTGGGCCATTTCTTTATAGGTATAATTTTATGGTGGTTAGGAGCTTCTCGTGAAAGTTTATCTGTCACTGGATTTTCTTATCTTGTATTGTTCGATGCATTTGGAATATTAAATAATTTTGTGTCCAGTGTACTTCATTTCAATCCTGCTTTTACAACAATGAGTACCAAAAGACCTTTTGGGTAAGTATTTAATAAAATTACAAGAGACGTGTCATTGATTTATTTTAATTATCAGCGTCAAGCGTTTTGAAGTTGTATTGGCACTTGCAAATACCATATTTTTGTTATTTGGAACCATGTATACCACTAAAGAATCATTAGAACATTTACTTTTAGAAGAGCATCATGGTGGAGGCGGTGGAGATCATCATGTAAATAGGTATGTAATTGAGAGAGCAACCATGTTCATAGCAGTAAATTAATGTTATACTTTTAATTAGCACATTTCCATTGGGCTTGTTGTTTATGTTGTTAGTTGCTATTGGTGCATCGTTTGCATCTAGCATCAAGTTGAAAAACCATGATAATTTGGTGAATTGTAAGAAACGAAGGGATAGATCTATAAATATTTGACTAATGATGATAAATAGTAACAAAGAGGGCACCTCAAGGTCAACCCGAATACATTCAAAACACTCCTTTGGATGCACTTATCAAAAACATCTATTCACTTTCGATTGTGAGTGCTGGATCAATCGTATTTTTCTTTCAATTATTTGGATTATCATCACCATCTATTGATAAATTCTTGTCCTTTGCAGAGGCATCGCTCATGTTGTATTTAGGCGCGCCTACAGCCACTGCATTAGCCAAAGTATTATTGCAAACCATGCCAGACTCCATGACACACGCCATTGATCACCATCTTCGATTGATTCAACAAATTCCAGCCGTTATTTCTGTAGATAAGGTTCATTTTTGGCAAAACGCCTATGGAAAGTGTATTGGCACAATAGAAGTTCACACAAGACCAGATGCTGATGAGGATGCTGTTATTGACGCAAGTTTTGATATTTTAGAGCCTTTAGTAAAGGAAAACGAGGGTGAATTAACTATTAGTATCATAAAAATGAAGTAAAATGGTCAAAAAATAAAAGTGATTAAAGAGTTTTAAAGTATTTATTTTCGATATGTAAAGAGCCTTTGATATATGGAAATAATTTGACTGTTAGCTTATACATATACTATAAATATTTAAAGGATTTTTTACTAGAGTCAATGCTGTTGGTGCTCTAATTAGTGTCAATGAACAATTCAAAACTAGTTTTCATATTGGAATAAATAGCAAAAATAATGATCGACTATAGTTTAATTAAAGTTGCATTTTATAATTGAAGAACTTTGTTAACTGGCTCTAATATAATTAGAGAATGTTACATTTCATATTATGTTATATGGATTTTTTTTTTTTTTTTTTTTTTTTTTTTTTTTTTCGAAGTTACCTGCTAGAGCACAATTTGAATTTTTAAAAAACGGAATTTTCATAGTTTTCAATCTTCAACGTCAGGAACGTGTTCTCTTTCTATACCTAACCTCATACTAAACTCTATATATGTATACTACAGACATTGTTAAATAGATATGGATTAGACAAATTATGCTACTCATTCCTAAATTTATTTTACATCTTACGAAAAACTCAAAAACAGGTAAAATTTACTGTTTTTCCTTAAAAACTAGGTCTCACTTTTTATCCTTAGTCTGCTTTTTTTCTCACTAAATGACACCAAGAAAAAATTACATGCCAATACACCTGAGATGTTCAGTATTAATTCAAAAACAAGTATCCAAAAATATCCTATTTTTTGCAGTTAATATAACGTTTTTAGTACTGATGTTTCAGATTTTTATATGCATTTTACTATTAAAAAGTAAAAACTTTGACCTACCATATTTCTACAAAAAAAAAATAAACTATACCAATAATTTCTGATAATAAGCTTACTTGTCTTTGTGATTTTCTACAATATATTTTAATATAAAAAATTTTGGGCGTTTTTTTTTTTTTCCTTTTTTGACATTTTTTGTACCAGATTTCAGAATATTAGTTACATTCATTGATGTATCATTCTTTACCAGAGGTCAAATTTAAAAGTAACAATAGTTCAAGAGCTCAAATTCAAATTGATTGAACATCAGCGGAACTACGGTTCTAGCATGATGTTCCGGCGTGATATTAAAGCATCATGTTCTATAATTATGGCACATTATTATCAATAGATAATATCTGCAATCCGTACCACTTCGTCATTTTCTCAACGGTAATAGTCTATAGATCCTCTTTATTTCCTTTTGGGTTTTGAAACATATTTGGTTAGACAATGTATTAGAGAATAACCTTTTTAGTTTTATTAGTAAACAGATGGTTTTGAATGAGTAATATTAAGGCAATGTCGTTTACTGATCTGCGTTAACTTTTCAAAAGATATAGATTTTTGATAGAGTAATTGATAAAAGAAGCTAAGCCGGATTACCGACATTAAAACATGCTATAGAAACATATATAGTAATGTCCTATAATACTTGAGATCTCCATCTTAGATTTAATTATGCGTAACAAAACACAATTTGTATAATAAATGTAATATCATTATATAATTTAAAAAATGTAAATTTCAAAGGTTATTTTGAGCAAATCGAATTCAATACTACCAATTATTTTTCAACACTCTCTTTGTGTATGATGAATCTTTTCTAACATGAATTGCATGATAGATAAAAATGATGTACAGACACATACCTGTTGCTTCTTGAGTATATTAATTATTTGTTTTTCATTAAAAACATCATCGTATTTTTTATTTAAATATATGGAAATACAATATATAATCAATTAATCAATTAATCATATCATTCATATCTATTTCTCTTCGTTCAATTCCTCCATTGATACCAATCCTTGTCGTTCCAATAGTACTGTATCTAGGTTTTTAAGAGCTTTTTCAAGCGAGTCTGATTTGCTTAATATATCCATATCCGGACATTTATAAAGTTCTAGTCGCTAGCATGACAAAAGGGAGTATTACAGTTTGCTTTTTTTTTTGATAGATTTGAACAACGTACCTCTGGATCTGATGGAGGAACAGCATTATTTTTGTTGTTCACTTTACATATGCCCGCAATTAGATCGAGAGCTTTACCAACTGAAGTTTTCTGACAAACCAAAATATACTTATTGTTAAATTGAGATTAAAGCCCATTTTTATTCGCATTATTACCTTGTCAAAATACATAGATTGTGATTCCACTTTTGATTCTTTAGGGCCTTGGACGTATATATAAATTCGAGATGCTGCAGGGACAGAAGCACTACCTTTGGCTTGCGATTTAATTTTCATCAACTCAACTATACCGCCATTTTTACTTTTTACAGGTACAGATTTAATGATTTTATTCTTCTTTGCCGGTTGGGGAGCAAATGTTTTAGCTACTTTTTCTTGAGCTGCTAATTTTCTGTCAATTTTTCGCTGTTCATCTGTATCTAATGACTGACAGACATGGGAAGCAGGATGTCTATGCCTAATGATGCTTATGTCAATAACATTAAGAGACTAATATCGTCATGTTCTTACTTGAGACAAAAATCTTGATCACAGCCATTGCAATGCACAGGCCCAATCCGAGGATCAATGTCTCGACATCCCTTTACAGTGCATTGACGATCAATTTTTTTGATAGTGTTGTTTGGAGGATACAGATAGAGCTGGCATTTTGATTTCTTATGTAGTTTCAACTATCAAAACCTTTGAGCAAATCGACACAATATCTTTTTACTCAAATATCAAACTTACTGCTTGCTCTGGGCTTAATTTTTCATTTTCGGGCGCTTGAATCAAATGCTGGCAATCAGAGCATTGGATTAATTCTTTATTTACATGAGTCCATTGCGAACACTTATGATCTAAAGGCAATCTGTGGTCACCACTAGCCACATGATTTAAATAAATTATACTTCAATTTGACATTATATAGTTTACCAAAAAGTGTGGTGACATAGAGGACAAGCAACAGGAAGAAAATCTGGATATTTCTTTTAGCATTGATTATCTTGAACAAACTAGAGAACAATTTTACCTAATGAGTTACACCCTTCAAGCTGACAATTTTTTCCAATTTGAGGCAACTCCATGTTACCGAAATATGAATGAAGAAAGCAAAAAACATATAATGCGTCCTTTTTAACGTATTCAATTCATCGTCACGAACAGAAAAAGACATGCAAAATCCATAGATGCACTATTTTGCAAATGCAAGACTTTATTATTATAATCTTTTTTTTTTTTTTTTAATGTACAACGAAAATAAAAATGGCATAGACAGCAACATTATATTGCTTCTATAAAAAAAAATATAAGTAATCAATTTACTTAATTCAAGCTAATTTTAAGCACTGGCAGGAGCAGAGGCAGATGTCACATTGACTTCAGCAGTTTCTGCTACAGAAACAGCCTTGGCTTGTAATCTAGCTTGACGATTGTTGTGATTGATAATCTTGGATTTTAATTCTAAAGCCTTTTCACTGAATAAATTCTTGTCTCTAGTTTCCAAAAGATATTTATCTAAACCTCCCTTTTTATCGATGGTACGTAAAACTGCAGTGGTGACTTTAACTTCAATGAATTGTGAGAGTGATTCTGAATACAAGTTTTTGTTTTGAACATTGGGTAACCAGTTGCGTCTAGTCTTCTTCTTGGAAAAAGGGTTCTACAAAAATAAATTATGTCAAAAATGGCTATTCTGTCAACATTTTTATCTAAAAATTTGACATTACATTGTTACCAAATTGAATATGTTTTCCGCCAAATAAACCACGTTGAGCACGTTTAAAAGTAGCTCTTGCAAGAGCATAAGCTGGTTGTGCAGATAACATTTTGATATGTGAAAAAAAAAGAGATATTTCCGGGGCAACCAAAAGGGGTAACATCAAGTAAAGGAAGGGGGTCTCTTTTTCAACATTAGTCACATATCGTGACCTTTCAAAATTATGATTTTGAAAAAGAGGGCAATGCTTTGTTCAGCAAGAAGACTCTCCTTCTATAAGTTCGAGTTACGAAATGACTGAGGATTTTCCTGAATATATTATTAAAGAAAAAAAAAACCTAGTAAATTACCCAAAAACACAATCTTACGACCAAAACATGTATTGACCAATTGTTTCAATTTTTAGGAAGGCGAAACCATGTATTACGTGAAGTGGATTGGTTGCGATCATGAAGGAAATACTTGGGAAGGCGAGGAGAAAATGTTACTGTGAGCAATTTATATCGCTATAGTTATATGAATAGAAGATTATTAATCAATTTATATATATAGTGAATGGCCGACTGCAGTGTACAAATATAAAACAGATTTACAATTCAAACAAATTAATGGTGATGATCGACCTAAACAAAACCTTTACACCGAGGAACAAGTTTTCACATATACTAGCTCTGTGTATGATTGGGAAGCTGCAGTAGATTCTATTGAGTATATAGAAAAATCAAAAATACCCGGGTTACTTGTGTACATCAATTGGTAACAAAAAAAAACTGCAATTTGTTGTGTAGTCTTTACATTGTACTGATTCTTCTGAAATAGGAAAAATGGATTTAAATCGGTACATCATTCAACTGAAGTTTATGCCAAATGCCCACAAAAGGTAAGAATGATTAAAGCTTATTTTGATTCAGCTAACATTTAACATGTCAACCAGATGATTGAATATTACGAAAAATATTTCAAATTTACTAAAATATATGAATACTAATGGAATCAAATACTGCTGTTTTTTTTTTATTCTTTTAAATAAATTAGTCATGCTATTAGATAGGTATCGTTTGAAATACCTTTGTACAACTAATTGAAAGATTGTTATTTGGGAGAAATGTGTTGATTTAGGATTTCTGAAATGAGCGACCAGATATTATTGATAGTCCGAAATGTCTCTTACATTTTTGAAGACACTTTGTTGTTTTTTGATAGCGATAAAATGCGAAATAATGACATATATTTAGCATATAATATGTCATCTTGTTCTCAAAATTTTTTATTTATTTATTAAATAAATTGTCAGAAGTAGAGATAGTTTTTACATGGGAATATATATTTTAAGGGTAATTGTAGCTTCAACTTTCAACTGCCGATGTTGAGCATTCTTAAAAAAAAAAAAAAATGCAAAAATTGGAAATAAAATTACTTTTCAAAGATTTACTTGGCAAACTTAATAAAAGGCATGCAGATATTATCTAATATTGCTTATATAGAATTTTCGGAGGAATTAAATGGTCTTAATTTCAAGAATTAGAAAAAAGAGTTTTTTGTCCAAATCAAATTTCGAAATAATAAGCATCAGTTTAGATAATTTAAATGTACCACGAAAATTTTTTTGGTCATTATGGTTTTATAAACACATTAGTAAAATGTTGTATTTTGGAGGCGACAAACTCAAAAGAAGTGAGTTTGATTGACTTTGACCTTACTACCCCTCATGAGGATTTGATGAAAATCACTCAATTTTCAGCGATTGAGAAAACTCAAAAAAAAAAAAAAAAAGTTACAGAAAGCAAAAGATAGGTTGGAGCAATGGTTTAAAGTAGTTCCCAGCTCAGGGAAACACTAACATCCTACATAAAAAGCCTTAAATCTAATTGATTTGAGTAGTTCCTGTGCTGTTTCAGAGATGAAATACGCTCTGGTACTGATTAAATGCATGAAAATGCATTCAACTTATAAGCATCACTGTAAACTGATTAATATACACTATCGGTGCAATGCTATATATTTTAAGCGGCTTTTCTAGGATTACGTTACATAAATCTGTTATCAGTAATTGAAATACATTTCGAATATAGAATGTTTCACCCTCAATAGCCATTGTTCATCGAAACGTATATAATTAACATTAATTTAATCATAATCTGAGCACATGTATTCAATTAATTGATAACAATTCTAAGACCTTTTTTTTTTTTATCGTACATGTTTGATATGCATATTTGATCAACTAAACATGATGCAATGCTCCGATTTAAATGAGGCAAAAACTCATAATCATTCCTTTATTGGATTGTTTTATTTTTATATTTGGAAAAGTAATAGAGAAAAAAGAGCAAATTTTATTTTTATTTTAGAAACAAGAGAAAAAGAGATAAATAATATATATAAGTTTGTAAATGAGAGTAGCATTAATAAATTCTACTAGAGGTTTTTTTGGTGGATTTTTTTTTTTTTTTTTTTTTTTTTGGTTGATAGAGTGAAATAGGGGTGGAAAGAATAAAAAAAAAAGTAAAAAAGAAATGAAAGGGGAAATAAGGAGAAAGAAAGAAAGAAAGAAGCTTTTTTTTTTTTTCATTAGTATTTTTTTATGTACTAGGTAAACTGATGAGAGATGGATAACTGCTATATGTTTTATTCGTACTATTATTATTAGCAGTAGTTGAGGTGGTCATGTCCAGTGTCTTGTGATCTGTTGTTGATATTGTTGTATCATAAGTTACAGCCTCATCATCTTCCATAAAGAATTGAACCTCATCGTCCTGTTGTTGTTGTTGTTGTTGTTGTTGAAGTAGATCGCCTTGTTGTTGTAGCAAATAATCATTACTACTTGAACTACTTCCACTTACATTACCACCAGGAATATTAATAGCTGCAGTACCTTCTATTAATCTGTCTTCATAATCAATAGGTAAACTATTGTATTGAATTTGTTGCTGCTGTTGTTGTTGAAGCATCTGCTGTTGTTGTTGTTGTTGTTGTTGTTGTTGTTGTTGTTGTTGTTGTTGCTGTGATTTAGTCAAGAATGGTACTCTCCATTGTCTTTGATCAAATGAAGATGAAGAAGAATCTCTCAAAGACCAACTATCAGCATTGTTACTATTAGGAAAGTACTCTTGCTGTCTAACCCGTCGAACTTGTAATTCACTTGGTGTAAATAAGTCATTCAAAGACGAAGGTAGCATGGCATCATTTAAATCATAATTGTCTTGCCCCATAGATCCAAATGAAGTTGGCTGATAACGAATAGGTGGACTTTGCATTAATCCATTACTGTTGTTATTGTTACTGACTGAAGATGACAATCTATTGCTAAATGGTGATGTACCTAAAAAAGTGTCTTGTGTTTCGCGTGGAGATGAACGAATACCCATAATATCTGGATGATTTAGTGTAGTGCGACCTTGATTACGCCATAATTGTTGTTGTTGTTCATGAAGATGAAGCAGTGATACAGCAGGAGCTGAAGAGGCAAAAGGATCATGAAGAAAGGATCGATGATCGATATTAGAAGGAGAAAAACTCATCATCTGATCTGCTGTTTTTCTTCTTGGAAATGGTAAACTTGGTGGAGTGCTTGCCATCATCCTTTTATTGCTACTACCACTACTAGTAGCGCTTGTACCATATGGAGACATTGTATGCAATAACGCACATTTTGTACCAAATTTACAATTACCTTTAACAAAGTATTTGCACACAGCAGATTCTGAAGAAAGGTCTGAACTGTGGGAAAAAGTACAATTGGCTCCTGCTGTACAAGTGCCTTGTTTATAAAACTTGCAAGGAACGTGAGATAAGTTAGATGCTAAATATATTTGAAAATTCAGGTTAAACTCTACATTTGCTTATTTACGCATATATTTACATTTAGAGTTATTTCCATTATTTTGAGTACCATTTGTAGTTATTTTCTGTGATGAATAAAATGCCTCGGTTGGAATAGGTTGTGTACGCGACCTTTTATACTGGAAAGGCTCCAGCTGAGAAGGCGAACTTTTTGAGAGTAAATTCAAGGTAAGATCAGGAGAAAATAACAAGTTTTGGTCAGCCATTTTAATTACAAAATGTGATCAAGACTATAAGAAAGAAAAAGAAAGAGATATATATTATTAAAGGTTTAATTTATTCAAATGTTGGGAAAGGGAAAAAAAGGGGATTTATAACAATTATCTTTTATTGCTAATTGGCCACGGATAAAAAGTCATGCGTTTCTCTTATAAATGTGAATTGTTACACTAGATTATAAATAGAAAGGGCCTTTTTGATCTGATACACATAATTCTCTTTCCCCACACACCACAAGTACATCCTTTTGCTTTCGTATAAAATCCGCTTGAACGCAATAAATGGCGAGCCAATTGTATACGAGATATCCCCTTAAATTGTAGTAATACTAAATGGTAATCACCTGTTTCTTACACATTATACATGCAGTTTTTATATAATAATAATCATGTATAATAAACAGTAAAATAAAAAAGAGAGGGCTTATGTTTAAAAAGATATTTACTTTTTGAAATTTATTTTCGTTTTTTTTTTTTTTTTTTTTTTTTTCATTTTTGTCGAGTGGTTAAGTAAATGGAATCAATTTGTAGCTGAAAAATAAATTAGATTTTGCATAAAGTGGCATCTAAATTTGCGCTATTTTGTTCAATATAATATACCTTTAAGTCCGACATTTTTGCGAACTTTTTAAAGGATCCTTCCATGCGTTTTTAAATTAAATTGTGATAGATTGATGCTTTGAAATTAAAATTAAGATTCTAAAGCTCTATTTACAATACCTTTGTTTTTAATTAAATTTATTTTCAGCGTCGAATTATATTTATATTTATAAATCTGAGATTTTAACGAATGCAAAATCTTAAATCAAATATTTATACAACGTTCAAAAATCTACTATTTAAGATATTTTCTACAAGGCTAACTCACTTTAACAAATAGTTCTTAAAAAGACTGAATTATTAGAGGTAATCCACGAAAGAAAGCGTTATTGCAAGAGAAAAATTGATTCTCAACCCATCATATAAATTTAAAGGATTTATTTTCATTTCAAATCAATATTTTTTAGTATTTAAAACCGCTTCCCTATCTTTCACAAACCTTAGTATGCTCTTCTAAATTTTTTTCTTAGTATTATCAAATAGAAATAGTCTAACTTCTAGAAGGGTTGTTTCAATTTCTGAAAGCATAACTTAGATGTTGTGAGCAATATTTAAATGTCGCTTTCCTTTCAAGTCCTAGATCTCAAAAACGCCATTTTGAAAAACAGCGGCGCTTTTTTGCATTTTTCTTCATAACCCATTAAGAAAATCTATAAAACTTGTTAACTTCAAAAAAATTGCCATCTGATTCTGCATCGAATGGTACTACTTATTCAAAAAGTTGTCGTAGTCAAATAAGCTCTTTTATATAAGACTGTGAAGAGTTTCAGTCATTTTGAGCTAAGGAAAAGCATAATAAAAAGTCCTATTTTCGGGGTCAAAATGGCTATTTATTGAAATCGGCCAATTTTTGCCTATATCTCTAAGGATTGTGAGATTGATGTTGATCATGTTTTCACTGCCAAAAAAAATTGAGATAAAAATATAGCAACAAGGTGCTTGATGCAAGAAATAGATTTGACCAATTTTGAGCTCCAGATTTGCGCAAAAAGTAAATAAAACAATCCTTTAGAAATGCGAGTTTTTGACAATTTTGACGATTTCAAGCATAATTGAAGGCGCTATACTTTATAATGTAGTTATATTTATATATTTTAATTCATTTATCTGGTTGATGCGCATGGTATAATATTGGTATTACATTTTTTTTTTTGGCATTAAAACATCTATTCGAACAATAGTACAAAATTTGTTGTAACTCAAAAAAAAAATTAGCAATTCGTAGTATGCACTTTTCATATTAAAGAGGTGTGATCATGCAACAAATTGCATAACTTCTATCAAACAAAAATGCCAATATTCAGCAAAAAGAGCATGCACATCTTATGATGAGGATTGTAAAAACTAGCGGTCAAATAAGCTACATGAAAATGATGTACACTGATGAAATTATAATCATATAAAATATATAAATATATATATTTTTTTTAAAAAGAAAACGAAAATTGTTGAGTATTGTATAAATGTTAATTTGTGTGTATGTGGTGTGTGCGTTTGTGTGTGTGTGTGGTGTGTATGTGTGTGTGTGTGTGTGTGTGTGTGCGTGTTTAGTAGTGAAATTTATATATATATATATATATAGATATATGCATTAATCTAAATCTAATCGAACTTGATACTGTGGCTTTCAAAAGAAATTTGACCACCTCTATAAGAACCTCTCTTCTTTTTGTTCTTTTCAGCACGGAATTTATCACCACGAACCTTGATTAAATCTTGAGATGCCTTCCAACCATAAGAAGAAATATCAGATCCACCCTTACCATCATAAGTGTTATCCTTTAAACGATTATCTAAAAATTCAACTTCTTCGACTTTGACTCTTTGAAAAGGTGTACCTTGGACTCTTTCACGCTTAACCTTGGGTCCACTAGATTTTATAGAAAGGAAAGAAAGGGAAAAGATAAATTAATTTTTATTTTTTTTATATATAAAAACAAATTTAAATATGTATGTGTGTGTGTCAATTGGATAAGGGAGATGTAGATGTGTGCATGTTTGTGTGTTTGTATAAATGTTGAAAAAAAAGTTCTATATAATTACCTGTTGGACTTCTTGAATGCAGGCTCTTCAATAGATGATTCCTCGGCCTTACGTTTAACAGGTTCAGCTTCGGCCATCTTGACATCTTCTTCAGAATCAGAATCGGAATCGCTGCTGGAGGAATCAGAGCTGCTGGAGGAATCAGAGCTGCTAGAGCTAGAGCTAGAGCTGCTAGAACTGTCAGAATCACTGGAATCAGAATCACTGGAATCAGAATCGCTAGAATCAGATTCACTGCTGGAGCTGGAGCTGGAGCTGGAGCTAGAGCTGGCACTGGCACTTGTAGTAGGAGCAGCAACTTCGGCCTTCTTTTCTTCAACTTCTTCCTCCTCTTCTTCATCAGAAGACGATTCAGAATCACCATCAGAACTGGAATCACTTGAGCTGGAATCGCTGGAGCTGGAGGCAGAGCTAGAGCTTGAAGAAGCATCCTCTTCCTTCTTTTCAGCAAGGGTTTCCTTGGATGTAGTGGTACTAGCTTCGGATTTCTTATCCTCTTCTTCTTCCTCATCAGATGAAGAATCACTGCTGCTACTGCTATCGCTGCTAGAAGAAGAGCTTGATTCGGCCTTCTTTTCCTCCTTCTTTTCTTCTTCTTCCTCGTCAGAAGATGAATCACTAGAACTAGAGCTGGAGCTAGAGCTAGAGCTAGAGCTGCTGCTAGAAGATTCAGCCTTCTTCTCTTCCTCCTTCTTTTCTTCCTTCTTTTCCTCTTCTTCTTCTTCGTCAGATGATGAATCGCTGGATGATGAATCGCTGGATGAAGAATCGCTGGATGATTTGGCTTTTTTTTCCTCTTCCTTCTTTTCTTCTTCCTCGTCAGAAGAATCAGATGATGATGAAGAGCTAGAAGATGAAGAGCTAGATGATTCAGCCTTCTTTTCATCAACTGCCATAGCTTCTTCGGAATCACTATCATTATCGCTGTCAGAAGAACTGCTGCTGCTACTATCAGAAGAGGCAGAGGCTTCCTTCATTTCAACATCCTTCTTTTCCTCAACTTCTTCTTCTTCATCAGAAGATGAGGAAGATGAGTCACTTTCAGAAGAGGAAGAAGATGATGATGATGAAGCAGAGCTCTCAGATGAAGATTCATTCCTAACATTTATGAAACGTCAATTAATAATCGCTTCAATTCTAACAATTTAACACTTACTTTGATTGATATTTCTCAAAAATACTGTTCAAGTTCTTCTTGGTCTTTGTCTTTTCGACCTAGTTATTATAAATTTTCATAGAAACAAATTTAATTAGTTTGACAGTTTAGGGATCAAATATTTCATGTAAAAACTTACGGAGGGGTTTTTCTTCTTGAGGGCTGCAGCAGCCTCAGTGTTGCCGTTTTCCAACAAATATTTGTACACAAGAGAATCGAGAGCAGCCATGTTAATGAGGTTGATTTTGTGAATAAAAAAAGAAAATGTCAAAGCTATACTTATAAACTATATCAATGATATATACATATTTTTTTTTTTTTTTTTTGGGGAGTGGCTTTTATATATTGACTGCTTTTATAGTAGTCATAGAACTGCTAAATTCTTGAAATCGATACTTTTATCAAATCGATATTGTTTCTGTCCCTGAATTCAAGTATTTCCAAAAAAAAAAAAAAAAAAAAAAAAAGAAATATACACAATATAATAAAAATTACCTTCAAAAAAAGTTGTGTGAAATATCTTGATTTTAAATGTACTAAAAATCCTTTCAAGAATTCCAAGTTTGGGGCTCAAATTTTGAACAACCAAAATTGAATCACAAGAATTATTAATTCAAATGTAACTCCTGTATTGCGAAAGAAACATTATCTCGAAAACAATGATAGTGTGATACACCTCAATAGTAGAAATAAAACCTTGCATACTTTTTATCAAATTAGTTTGATTGATATGTTTTTATTTTATATAAAATGTACATGTCAAACTCTGAAAAAGTTTAAACGGAATTCTCAATTCAACAAACAATATTCTTCTAATCAGAAGGTCCTCTTTAGTTCAAAACGGCACATAATCAGTATATATCGCACATAAATGTATTATATGGCCAATTCGCTTTTAATCAAATCAAACCTCAAAGCATTTTAAGGCAACCCAAATTGATTTAATGAAGGGTTAAAACTCAATGCCACCAGTAGAAGAAAAGGAGATTGGATTCCCAGCTTTTTGCCAAAAGTACCTCAAAGTTTAGGTTAAAATAGATTTTGATAGAGAAAGTTGCTGCAATTATGATAGTTCTATTCTTTTTTTTTTCGGTTATTGTTGGTGCAAAGATATGATCACTCAAAAATTTTAGGAAATCTAAAAAAATCAAATATAACTATTGGTTTTATTAGATAGATCTTGACTACAAAAGTAATTAAACAACGAGGAATTCCTAGTAAGCGCAAGTCATCAGCTTGCGTTGATTACGTCCCTGCCCTTTGTACACACCGCCCGTCGCTACTACCGATTGAATGGTTATAGTGAGCATATGGGATCAGTAGAATTA
>JAEPRC010000179.1:0-64770 GCA_016758945.1 Mucor plumbeus
ATATGTATATTTAATTCTTATATTATGTATATTAACTTTCTTATTAATTTCTAATAATTCTGTATTAGTATTTTTAGAAGGTAAATCATTTGAAGTTATATCTTCGATTATTACAGGATATTTTCTACGTCGTAACTGGTTTATAGTTATTCCTGCAGATGCTAAGTATCAAGATGAAGTTACTCCTTTCATTGGTAACTTGACTACTGATACCATGAAGGAAGTATTAACTGAATTAACAAGTTTCCGTAATCGTTATTATAAGTCTTCATATGGTGCTAAATCTTGTCGTTGGTTGATTCAACAGATCAGAGATGTTGCTGATGGTTTTGATCATGTGTCTGTAAAGGAATTTGAGCACTCTGTAAGTGTTGTTTGTTACACACTTACGCAATTACTAATTGTTGCTTGCTATATGTTTAATAGTGGGATCAATTTTCTATCATTGCTCGTTTCGAGGGATCTAACAAAGATCTTGAGAATGAACTCGTTATCGTAGGTGCTCATCAAGATTCAGTGAATATGTGGTTGCCTAGTTTTGGTCGTTCTCCTGGTGCTGACGTATGTATAATCTTGTAGACGCTAAAGTATTCAACATTAAATTTTTTCAATTAGGATGACGGTAGTGGTACTGTTACCATTTTAGAGGCATTCCGTAGCTTAGTTCACAATGGCTTCAAGCCTGAGAGACCTGTTGAATTCCATTGGTATAGTGGTGAAGAAGCTGGTTTGTTGGGTAGTCAAGCTGTTTCAAATGCATATAAGGAAGATGGTAAACATGTTGTTGCCATGCTGCAAAATGATATGACTGGTTACATTGGTGCTAATGGTGAAGTTATTGGTATTGTTACTGATCATGTTGATGAGAAATTGACTGATTTCCTCAAGAATTTGGTTGATAACTATGCTGGTATTCCTTACACTCTTACCAAGTGTGGTTACGCTTGTAGTGGTAAATAACGTTTCATTTAGATAAATTCAATCTTGAAAATGTTCCTAAACGTATTTTTGATTAGATCATGCTTCATGGCGCAAAGTTGGCTTCCCATCTGCTTTCACAATTGAAAGTGCATTTGATGATTCTAATCATTTTATTCATACTACTGGTGATACCATCGATAAGCTCTCCTTTGACCACATGAAGGAGTTTTCCAAAGTTGCTGTTGGCTTTGCTGTCGAGTTATCTCACAAGCGTGATTAAACTGTATAATTTCGGGTTTCTATGGATCAATTTTTTTGGTTTACCCCCCCCCCCACACACACACACACATTTTTTTTATATTATTATTGTTGTTGTATTATGACTAAATAAATATTAGGTTAACAAAACGTGGCTATTATAATACTGTGCCATTCAAACCTTTAAATGGAGTGCTATTAATAATAGGATTTTATTAAGGGTACGCCAGAGGGGTACCCAACTTGTATTATATGTAGTATTATGAAAGTTTCAACATAAAACTCAATATACTTCGTCGTTGAACAGTGATATTTCCGATACATAAGTTGGAACACTTCCACATTACTACTGCCTCCAATAGGCGATTTGGTAGAAAATAAAGCGAAACATTAACATTATTCCTTATATGTCGATTGTTTTGGCAACAAACTGAAATAC
The DNA here is from genome assembly GCA_016758945.1 of Mucor plumbeus. Taxonomy (NCBI): domain Eukaryota; kingdom Fungi; phylum Mucoromycota; class Mucoromycetes; order Mucorales; family Mucoraceae; genus Mucor; species Mucor plumbeus. Next base: position 1,619 of record JAEPRC010000179.1, read on the forward strand.
GAAAATTCCGTTATGTTGTACGTTTTTTGTAAATGTCTGCTCCCGCAAAATTTGAATTTTCAAAATCCAAGCATGCCCTCTTTTCTATGACAAACCCCATATCAAACGCTTTTAAGAATATATCTTACACACTGCTAAATATATATAAACTGGTAGCGCTAAGCTATCTCTTCCTAGATTTATTGTTTATGATACGAAAGACTAAAAAAACAAGTAAAGTTTACTGCTTTTCCTTTAAAAACCGTGTGTTACTTTTCATTCATGCCCTTCTTTTTTTTTTTTTTTTTTTTTACCAAATGACACCAAGAAAAAACTATATTCCGATGTACTTGAGATGTTCAGTCCTAATCCAAAAATGAGTAACGGGAAATATCCAATTTTTTGCAGTTGATATAACTTTTTCAGTGCTAATGTTTCAGATTTTCATACATATTTCACTGCTAAAGAAGTAAAAACTTCGAGCTCTCATTGATTTATCGAGACTAGTTTAAAAATAAATTCAACGTAAAAAGTACCGTTTTATTATGAGCTTATAGAGAGGGTTTATATACTAATCGGATGAGTGAATTAAATGTGAACAATAGTATAATTAGAATAAACATATGGATATTGTGTGAATATAATAGAATCATGCTTCTATAGTCCCATAGTAGCATGATGATAACCGCATGGAATGTAGCATTGTATGATTTGCATGTCAAACAACATGGTTTGACAAATGCTCTAAACTGGTAATTCGGTAATTCCTAATTCTGATAGATCACTCATATCTTCACAAAAAATTAAGCTATATTAAAATTCTTTGATAACAAAACTTACTTGTTTTGTTAATTCTTTATAACATATTCAGGTATAAAAAAAATTCTGGATACTTTTTTTTTCCTTTTTTAATATTTTTTGTAGTAGATTTTCAGAATATTTGTTAAAATAAGCAGTAGTTATTTTTTGTTCATGTCATAGACCTCGTCAAAATTTAGCGGATGTATTTGAGCTCTTTTTAAAATATCAATTTATCGCAGAAATATTCTCAAAAATGTGTAAAAAAAGGATATCCTCGGTTTTGCTCCAAAAATGACCAGTACATCCTTATCCCAAATTTTAAATTTAAAAAGAAAATGTGACAAAATTCTTGTTTTCTCTACGAAAAAATGCAGCCAAAACGTTTATAAATGACTCAATCAATAGATAATTTTGTTGCGCATAATATAAAATATTTGAATTTAAATAACATTTATAAAAAGTTGGACATATATTTAAAGAACCTTCAAAATTTCAATTGCATTGCACTCAAAATCTAATGCGAAAAATTTGTCTAAATATAATTAAAATAAATAATGTAGAATCCCAAATTGCACAAAAACCGTTAAATATGTTAATTCAGCTTACTCTACAGTTCACGAGTTATTAGACAGTTTTGGTTTTTGGAGCATTTTTGACTGATTTATAAAATCGATTTTGGGACTTTACTATCGTAGCTTTTAAGCTATAATGTGAATTATAATCTTAATTATTTCCATAAAAAATTATTATTTTTCAATCAATCATAAAATAAAATCTTCCTTCTTGAAATTTCAAAAGAATCTGTTAGAATAATCTTGCCAAAATATTACACTTTTATTGATTTACTATAGCACCAATTATAGACGGAGATCTTGGATATGAGACCTATGATGTATATTAACATACATCACACTACTACCCCACACCAACATGAAAATTATGTGATAAAAGATAGTAATAGTTCTTGTAGCTTGTTGTAGTTGTAATCTGTGTAAGTTGCTTGACATAATGTGAAAAAAATAAAAAAAACGAAAAAAAACGGCAATGTTATTGATATATATAATATATAATAATGTACTCTTTGTTGATTGATTTTGTCTCACATTACTATAATTTCTAAATTAACTGTTCAAGGTCAATCATTAAAAATTTTACATTCCAAAAAAACACAATGGGGTGAAAGGACATGTTAAAAAGAAAAGGTATAGCCTTTTATTTAGCATTTAAATATCATCTGCTAATAATCTTTCATGCGTTTTATTGAATTTTTTCTCGCGTGTAGCAATCTTTCTTGTATTAACTGATTTAGGTGTTGGTTGCTTTCCTTCGATTTAGCGTTTCAGGTAATGATGGAACGCTATTAGTTTTGAGAAAAGAAGGTGAAAAGTATGAAAGCTGTTATACATTACGTTCGGTAAAGTTTGGTGGCGGTAGTTTGATGGTTTGATCTTGTTTTTGGGCTGGGGGCTTATTTGGGGCCTTTGGTCTTTATTGATGGTAATATGGATCAAGAGTTGTATGTTGTTGACGTATTGTTGCAGTATTATATTCTATGGGTTCTGGACTTATATAAAACGAGGATAAGACGTTTACCTATCAGGAAGATAATGCTACCTGCCATACAGGTGCATATGAAAAGTGGTGAAAAAAGAGATCGCATTCAGTGGATGTTAAGGAAAAATGGCCAGCAGCCCAAAGTCCTGATCTCAACCCACCCCATTGAGCATGTTTGGAGCGAGCTCGCTAGTAAGTTACATCGAAGAAAGCATCTTATTCATAATACTGAGGACCTTTGGCGGGAACCTCTCCTCGCTTGGGAGAACTTTTTGATGTTGAGTTCACTGCCAAATTAATAGAAAGTATGCCCAAAAGATGTCAGGCAGTTATAGATAGCAATGGAGACGTAACAAAATATTAGTTTTGTTATTTATTTTATTTTCAAATAATAAACATATATATTTTACTTTTGACGAAGTATAAAGAAGAAGGTATCAGAACCTTCTAATAATAACGAGTTAATTAAATTTGAAAATGAGTGTTCTTTATATTTTTATTTTTTCTTTTTATTTGGATGAAACATTGGTAATCCCGAATGTATTATCTTCAGGTATATGATTTATTGAGACTTGTATAAAGTATATTCAACATAAAAAGTGCCGTTTATTAAGATGGATTGAATAGGGGTTTATATAGTAGTTATTGGATATTTGTGATAAGATCTCTAATGGACAGGGATCCATTTGAATTGCCACAAGATTTAAGATAAATATTGTTGCAAGAAAAAATGTATAATTTAATAAAGGAACTGAATAAATTAAATCACACACAAAAACTAAAGAACTTTATTATAAGATGGAAAGCATCTCTTTTATATCCAAACTTTTTTAATTAAGACTAATCTAAATAAGTACATATTTATATATCCAATCAAACCTATGTGATACCATAATTCCATATTGCACGATATTAACTGAGCCTTATAACATATTACACAGCAATACAGAACATGTCCTACTAAACTGTGCCATAATCTTAACCAGGATAACTACACAGAACTGTGGATGCAACACCATTAGAAATAATAATATAGATGATTATTAATTGATAAATGTGTAGATATATAACATGTTATGTTTCAGTGGTAGTATTGCTATAAGCTATGTTTCATTGTTAGTTCCTGATAGACAGGAACCAGTTACGGAACAATGGAACATCCTATATCTGTCAAAGATTTTCTAATTTTGGAATGTTGTAATTCTAATAGATCAGTGTATACAGTAAACTTGCTCTATTCTCAGCCTCAGCATGATTAAGTAATTTATTATGGAATTCAGCATATCTATCATGACCAATGATACGTGAATATCCGAACATTGAAAAAATCGATACCAATTCCTTTGCAACATTACTGCACAGATTGAATAATGTAAGTTAGGCACACTCAATAATACTGCTGAGCTGACTAATAATTCTTGCAATCGCCTCATTAATTTAATATGTTCTGGTGTCCATACTCTAATAATATCAGGTGCGTTTCTCAATGTATTTAATGGTGCTGTCAATATTGACAAGCGTGGCAAATTACGATGAAAGAAACTAATCAATCCTAAACGTGAATTCAATTCACAGCTACTTTCCACAGTAGGCTCGCAATCTAAAGCGTTTAAAACCTTTTGAGAATCCGATGCTAAACCTTTACTAGATAAATATAAGCAAAATAGCAAAACCCAATAATATATGTTAGAATACTTTTTACAATGTTGCCGTAAAGACCGTACCAAAAAATTCTTTTAAAGAGTAGATTTACTACATATTTAGCTCAAATTAGGGGACCTAAATTATCAAACTCCGTTTTATGCGGACTACGGTATATCTTAAAATATTAAGAAAATCGCCACGAAATCTACTTTTCAGTGGATAACTCTTGCAATTTCAAAGCAATCTCAAAGAGTAATACTTTAAAACAGATATATAAAGGAGAGTAATAAATCTAGCAACAATCCCAATTAAGCTCATACATTATTTATAAAGCTATCTCCATTAAAAGCGTACAAAAACGAAACTTCAATGGACTATAACTCGAGGTAACAACTGTTTGGGCAACTAGTTTATAAGCCAAAAATGGTTCTTTTATTTAGTTTTATCATATTTTACTATAAAATCAATTTCGAAAAATCATGGATTTTTTCCTTGTATACCCTCGTCCAAAATTTGACTTTTTCGAAGAAAGCTAATAACTCTATGAAAAATAGCTCTAAAATGACAAATAATATCTCAAATAATAGGTATTTTTTTGCTCTAATTGTCTGTAGCAGTAAATTTAAAATTTTATTATAAAATTATTTCTATAATCTCTAAAAACTGGTTTTTATATTTTTGCTTTTTTTGAGAAGCTTTTGGTGGTAAATATTTCTGATAAATACATGATTAAATGCAAATTAAATTTCATGTTGAGTTTACTTAATAAAGCTAGTCAAAATACTATGTACATTCGATGTCAATTTTGCATTTTAAAAATTTTGGATCGTTTTTATCCAATTTTTTCATCCACAAAAAGCTTTTACTTTAAAACGCCGCCACGCCTGAGATGTATGAAAATTTCGAGAAAATTCGTCGAACTTGTTATTTTTTGCGATACAATGATATGTAGGGAATGCTTAAATCAGAAAATATAATAGTTACGAATGGAACAGCTCGTTGTAAATTGAAACAAGGTAGTAAAATATTTTTTAATTCAACTGTCTCAAATAAATTTGATCTATCAGAATTAAGAGTTACCGTATGCAGTAAAATGAGAAAAGCTTTAAAAAAAAGATACAGTTTAAATCCTTCTTTATTAAAAAAATGGATAGTGTGCAATAAGTCTATATTTCTACTCTATTTATATTATTTGTAATTTCATTATGCCTGGCAGTTTTACTGTAACTGTCAGTCATTTATCTGAATTAGAAATCACGGGATTACCAATTTAGAGTATTTGTTAAACCATAATGTTTATCAGACCATGCTACATTCCATGCGTCTATTCGTGCTTTTTATTGAATCACAAAAGTATGATTCTATTTTACGCATGTGATATCCATATGTTTATTCTTTTGATAAATATATTAGTTTGTCCGTGATTTAAGGTTTATATTGAGCTTCTTGATTTACATAATCAAGGCGCCTTTTTAATGTTTGTTTTTCGACATATTTTTTTAATGATCCACATAGAACAATCCTTACCTTGGTCTATGTGTTTTTCAGGTTTATTTTATGATTCTACTCGTTATTATATAATTCAGTTTATTTTATTGTATGTTAAGTTACTCATACTTTTCATATTTTATGATTAAATCTATGTCATCTCTATTTGAATATTAGAACATAGTGTTATTTGAGATGACATTTGATTTTTTATGTGTGGAAATAGTATCTTAGTTCAGCACACCGTATATTATCAGTTCAAAACATTTTTCAAACCTTGATGTTTGACATGCAAACCATACAGTGCTGCATTTTATGCGTTTATCATCATGCTACTATGGAATTATAGAAGCACAGTTCTATTGTATTCACTCAATATCTACATATTCATTTTAATTATATAAGCGTTCACATTTAATACACTTGTCCGATTAGTATATAAATCCTCTCTATAGGCTCATAATAAAACTGTGCCTTTTCATTTGAATAATCTATACGTTTGTTTTCCAAGAAATCAAACAATATGCCTGATTGATAATGCAATTTTCTTGTTCAACTGATCTAATAGTTGTTTGATTTTATTTAACAATTTGACTTGATGTTCTTTGCCCAAAGAAGGACATTCGTCTCCATCAAATTGAAGAACAAACTCATTATCACTCATGATAATGTCATCATAGTAATGAGGAAGAACGTCCTCGTTCAATTTTCTCGTAATGCGAGCATCTTCGCTACAAGTATTATGTTCAAAATGCAGAGCATCATCATTGCTCAATACATTAACACCTTGTCCTGAAGACAAAGATGTTCCTATTTCAATATCCATATCAGAAGAAAAAGATTAATTGTTGTTGGTGCCACCCATATATTGTGGACGATCTTTAGTGGCAGTACCAGTAGTTTGCTTGTTAGTAATGTTGCTCATTTTAAATAAGTTAAATGAGCAAAAAAAAAAAAAGTGTAATAAAGGTTTTTGTAGGTAGATTAAAAAAATGAAATGTCAAAAGAATTTGTAATAATAATCTTGCCAAAATATTACACTTTTATTAACGATACATCCTTTGGATGTATTTATATACTTTCACTATGGTTAATACTAGGTTTACTATCCTGAGGACATGATGTGGATCAACGTAGAGGACATGATGTGGATCGACGTAGAGGACATGATGTAGATCATGTGGATACACTTTGGTTTATTATACTACTGATTATAAATTGGAACATTGGATGTACTATCTTGATATAGATATTGACATAACATTGATTACCTACTATTTACACCTACCAAGGTTAGTAAGCGCACCAGTTCTTGCTGAATGTGAATCCAAATACTCTTCCGTTGCAATGGTAGGTGCCTCTAGTTTTGATCCACAGAATTATAATTACTTTAGCCTCCCCAAGTTAATGTAAAAACGGGAAAATAAAAACACATACTTTTTTTTTAAGTATTTGTATGCAGTGTTTCAGATATTCTTTGCAAATTCTTATAAAATTAAATAATGGCTCGAAGTTAGATCTTGAAGTTGCACTTAATGCGAAGTAAATATTCAAATAACATGTCTTAGTTTCATTAGCCAACAGCCGTTTTCGAAGGATATTAGCACACGCTTTAAGAATTTTTTCTTCTGCTTAAAAGAATAAAGCGACCAAAAAAATTGCTTGCAATCAATGAATATCAATTCAAATGGGGTTACAGAACTTTAAATTAGAAATAGTGCTAAATCTGTTAAATCTAGCGATAAGATGATACACTACGATTACAAACCAACTCTTTCCGCTTTAATTTTTTTTTTAAAAAATTCCACTCAATGCAAAATAAATTATGCTACTTTTAGAGTTTTTCATATACTCAAAATTTAAAGCTGGTAGCATTTGGAAGAGTAAAATTCTAGTTGTAAGCCAAACGCATCATATTCCTTTCAAATTTGAATTTGATACAGATAATGTAGCATAAAACTGATTGATAGTTATTTTTTGTGGTAAAAATATTGGAGATATGTACATTTGTTCAATTCAACAAAAACTATGTAGTTCTTTCCTCTTATAAATCTTCAATTACTTAAGCATGTGAATATGGATTTAAGTTATATTGAATCAAAAATATTTTTATTTTTAAAAATTATACGAAAGACAGTATTTTTTTTTATACAAGAGGGGAAAGAATAAATCGATAAGTGTATATTCTAATTTTGTTTTCTTTCTTTACATGCTGTGTTGTGCTAGTTATTTTTTGGGTGTATTGCAATATTAATGGGAAAGTTGGAAGTGTAGATTATAGATGAAATTATTTTTGCTTGGGTTGAACGTTGACACGGGCATTGACACGACGAGGATCCAAAGTCTCAGGGTCCAAAGAAGGCAAGAGGTAAGAAATATCATCCCAAGGATGTCTGTAGAGACCTTGCTTCAAACGCTTTTGATCCAAATGATGACCAATGAAACCGAGAGAACGACCAAGAACAAAGAGACCGTTCAAAGTACCAATACGCATGTATTCTTCAGCTTCATCATGAGTGAAAGCGTTTGACTCACGCAAGAGATCAACGAAAGAGACGGCAATACAACCATCAACATTCAAAATCAAGTTATCCTTCTTACTGGTAGTAATTTCCTCAACCTTCAAAGCATAATCGAGGATAGGAGTACGAGGGAAGTTCTTCTTGACGTAGTCCTTGACTAATTCAACACGCATATCAGGATTGGTACGAGACTTAATCTTGTGACCAATACCAGGAATCAACTTATTAGCCTTACGCATAGAAGTGACAAATTCACGAGGAGTCAAACCACTGTCATAAGCCTTAGTAAAGTTACCAGCAGCACCATCAAGGGCACCACCGAAACGTTCACCAATGGTAAGAAGACCAGATACAAGAGATGAAATTAAATCTTTACCAGCACGAGTAGTAATAATAGTGTTCATGGCCTATAGGCAATAAAATAATATATTAAATCTCTTATGAATACACTTCTCAACCCTAAATTAAATACTTACACCAGAGACAGCAGGTCCGTGATCGGCAGTCAACATCAAGACCATTTCAATGAACTTACAGGCATAGTTAGGAAGTCTACGCTTGAACCACAAAAGAGAGAGGACACCACCAATTCCAACATCTTCCTTGAAGACATCAGTAATTCTCATACCAGCATACAACAATTCTTGACCTCTGTCATCGACAATGGTAGAAACAAAACTAGCAGGCTTACGAACCAAACCAAGTTCTTGAGCCCAAGAGTAATCAATAGGAATCTTGGGAATCTCAGGTTCAGCTCTGGGATGAATGACACCTTCCTTGACAAGCTTAGAGTAAGTTTCAGCAAGAGCCAAAGGCATCTTTTCAAAGGTTTCAGGAACAACAATACCAGCGGCACGCATGGCCTTGTTCTTGGCATCAGCAGTTTCCAAATCAGAGTTAGCCATAGAACCGGCATGACCGAATTGGACATCAGTAGTAAACATCTTGGCACAAGTACCAATACACCAAGCAACAATAGGCTTCTTGATAGTACCATTTTGGACAGCTTCAATAACACGATATTCTTCAATACCACCAACTTCACCAAGCAAGACAAGCATCTTACAGTTAGGATCTTCTTCATAACGCAACAAATGGTCAATGAAAGTAGAACCGGGATAACGATCACCACCAATAGCAACACCTTCATAGACACCATCAGTAGTACGAGAAACAATGTTGTTCAATTCATTAGACATACCACCAGACTTGGAGACATAACCAACGGAACCAGCTCTGTAAAGCTTGGAGGAGACAATGTTATCCATCATACCACCAGTGTTACCGATCTTGAAACAGCCAGGCTTGATACCACCAACAGTAGCAGGACCAACGACAAGAACCTTACGGGCCTCAGCTTCGTGCAACAATTGACGAGCACGACGTTCAGGAACACCTTCAGCAATGATGGCAATAGTCTTGATTTGTTCAGAGAAAGCAAAGATTTCACGAGTAGAATCAAAGACGGAACGACAAGAAGCAAAGTTGACAACGACATCAACTTCAGGGAACTTTTCAATGGCTTCCTTGAGAGATGTGAATACAGGAATCAAAGTTTCCTTTGTACCCCAGTAGAATTTTTGAACATGAGAACCGCCGAAAGGATAAACCATGGCAGCAACAGAGGGGGTTTCACGCTTACACATAAAGTCAAAATCAAGCATACCTTGAACAGCACGAGGTTGCATACCATAGACAAAGGCACGAGTCTTGGAGGTGAAAGGACGATACCATTCAACAGATTCTTGATCTTGTTCGGGGAAGTAGGTCATACGTTCATTAGGGTTGGTAGGGGTTTGGTTATCTTCAGCAATGGTAAGCTTGGGAGTGTTAGCACCAGAGTTGTTGTTGGAACCAAAAATTTGATCTTGGAATAAATTACCAGAAGAAGCAGAAGGACTAGATTGAAGGGTAGTAGTCTTACCTTCCAAAGCCAAAGGAACAATTTCAGTAATGTGAGTCTCAGGACCAAAGACTTGGATCTCAACACCAAGAGTTTCACCTAATTGACGCATGGCACGGAGACCTTCTTGATAGTTGGGACCACCACGACGAATAAAGATACGAACCTTGTGGTTAATAAGAGCTTGCTTGAATTCAGTCAAGGCACGAATGATACCCTTGAAAGTAGTAGCAACATTTGTAAAGTTGGCAATACCGCCACCAATGAAAAGAAGTTTACCTTGAGGATTAGCATCACCACGAGTCATTAAATCCAAGATAGTCTTTGCATATTCATAGGTTTGGGTTTCAGTAGGGGCACCCGAGTACTCACCATAATTGGCGAGCTCATCAGCATAACCTAAAGCAGCGATGGCATCAGAGTAAACAACGGAAGCACCACCACCAGCAACCATAGTCCAAATACGACCATCACGGTTGAGTACAGTTAATTTAAGAGAAGCACCAGTCTTTCCATCTAATTCTTGGATATAAGCTTCTTCACGTGTCAACTCACGACCAAAAGGAGCGGGAAACTCCATTGCAGGCCCTTGATCAACATTTTGTGAATCAGAAGCAGAAGGGATAAGACCAATATTTTGGGGAGCTCTAGCAATAGCCCACTTGGGACCAGCTTCGAATTCAGCAGTTTGATCAATCTTGGCAGCCAAATCAAGGTACATCACTTGAGGAGTTTGACCTTCAACAGGATCAGTGACAACTAAAGGATTAATTTCGAGATAAGTGAAGTGAAGATCAACGTAGACAGCATAGAGACGACGAATGAAATCAACAAGAACATCACGTTTAAACTCGGGAACATCCTTGAGTAAAGTTTCCTTGATAGTTTCAGCAGAAGGGAAATCAGATGAAGTAACAGGGATTAAAAGTTTCAAAGCCTTGGCATCAACATCACCAACTTCAATACCACCTTCATGAGTGAAAAGAATGTAATCACCCTCACGTACAGAGTTAATACAAATATAGTATTCGGTATTGTCCGGGTGAGGAGCGAAAGGTTCAACCAAGAAGGTCTTGATAACACCAGTCGTTCTTTCAATCTATACAATAAGGTATAGTATTAATAAACATATTTCATAAATTTTGATGGAATCCCCCAATATGGTAATCACATCTAATTTTTTTTTCATAAAAAAAAACGGCCCCTCGCGCTGATTAAATATCCAGTGCTACCCCCCTAACCCCTCCCAAATAAAGTAATATTTACCTTGATTTCTTTTCCTGCGCGTTCTTCAATCCACTTGCGAGCATCAGCCCAATCCTTATTAAGAGCCAAAAGACCATGCTTTCCTCTACGCTTAATCAATTGATCAGGTTTAGCAACCAACTTGTCAGTTAATAACCAAGGGTGAGTTTGTTCGAGATTATCAAGTTGTTGCTTTAAAGCAGATTTGAAAGCAGCATCATCACCCAACAGAGAAGTATTTACATTGATGTGAGCCAATTTAGTGGCAGCAGGGGTAAAAAGAGAGACAGAATCTTCTTGCTTGCCAACAAGAGGGGCACGTAAAAGATGATAAGCCAATAAAAGCTTACCATCATATTCTCTGATAGGTTTAGCAGACATAATAAATAATTAAATAGTTTGATAAATTTAGAAAAAAAAAAGAAGAGAAAAAAAAAAGAAAGAAATGACAAGATGTTTATTTAAAAACTTAGTTTAGTGTGACTATACATCTAAAGGGAAATACTTGAATGAAGCTCTTCCATAAAAGGCTTGCCGCCGAGGTCTAAAAACTGGTTTAGGACGTTATGCCGCTATCTTTCATATAAAAATCCCCAACATGGCAATTTGGGGAGACAAAGACTATGAGGAAATCCCCCAGAATTTTAATGCAACTCAACAAATTTATAATTAGTTAAATGTTTTTATTTCTTTTTTTACATGATTATATAAGATTTTTTATTTCACTTTCTTCTTCTTTTATCTGATGATTTCGTATGTGTTTTTACATGTTGAGAGAGGTTATCAGATCGAGAAAATGATTTTTGACACCCAGGGAAGTTACAACTAAAAGGTCTTTCCAAAGTATGAATACGCATGTGTCTTTTTAAATGTTCTAATCTCTTGAATCGGCCCTGACATTGAATAATTGGGCAAATATGGGATTTTATATTACTGGCACTAGTAGTAGTATTACGGCTAGGTTTGCAAACAATAGGTGAGGAAATAGGCGATATATTTTGAAACGAACTAGTAGTAGAGTAGAAATTGCTCATCTAATAAAAGAGTTTCAAATATTAGTATATGCGTAAATATAAATTCTATATTTGCACATGTACCATTGATTGTGTATGATAATAAACCCCATTATTATTTTGTTCAAACTGTTGAGATACAGCAACTGCTGCTGCTGCATTTGCCGCAACTGTACTAGCGGTACAATGACTTGGAATAATAGAGTTTTGCTGAGATTTTCCTTTATTGACCAATGATGAAAACGCACTATTGCGATGACAATTCTTGTCCGTTGTTACACTAATTTTAGTGCCATGTTTCTTTGATAGCTTCTTTTTAGTATGTGTACGATAATGAGCATGAAAATTGTCTGATCGACTAAAGCTTTTCCCGCAACCTGGAAAATGACAAGAATAAGGTCTCTCTTTTGTGTGAACTAACATATGTCTTTTCAAATGTTCATATCGTTTAAAACTCCATCCACAATAATGAAAATGACAAACATGTTTATGTTGTGTGTGTGTAAGAGGTGAATTGATTGTGCTACTTGTGACACTGCTGTCACTGCTACCGTTGTGGGTGAATGTAGAGTGGGATGTTGCTGTAAATGGTGCATATGTGTGATTATAATTCTGTTGTTGTTGCTGCTGCTGCTGTTGTTGTTGTTGCTGTTGCTGATTGCTATGACTGGAAAAATGATCGCTATTTGAATCCATTAACATTGAAGTAAGTGGGGATACAGCAGGTGTTAATGGTGGGGAAACTACAGAAGTCATTTGCTGTTTATAAGACATAAATGGGTAAGATGTATAATAATCATAATGAGAATTGTAATGAATATGAGTATCTTGCTTCATATCCGATGAATACAAGCTAAATGATGATGCTGTTGAGGGAGGAGGGGTTGTATTGTTAATATGAGACATGTTTTTTTGTTGCTATGGTAACAATTTAATGTGAAAAGAAAAGTGGAAATAAAAACAGTAAAAAACGATGGTTTATATACGCATTGACAATGAATGGTACGTGTGTAATTTTTAAGGGTGGGATAGTATATATTAATATATACATTATGTCAATAAAAAAGCGATGATAAATCAAAGTTATGATACATAAATAAAATATTGATCTGCGTGGTATATACGATCGGCCTAGACGTGATATATACTTATAAAGTATCCACTAAATTCAAGCAGTAATCTTTGTTTCTAGAAGAGGCATCATATAAATAGTAAATAAACCACTCCTATTCTATATTTCTAATATGTCTAAAATCAGTAATACTAAGAATGAATGATATAAAGTCTTTTTTTTTTTTTTTTTTTTTTTTTTTTTTTTTTATGTATATATATTTTTGTGATGGCGTTATTAACAGTCTTCTTTTTTTAGATATTGTAATATGAATAAAGAATGATAAGTGATCATTGATCTTAGTGTAATTTCAATATATCATTAAAAATGTCTAATTAATCATCAAATTATGTTAGGCCTAGTTGTATCTTTTTCTTCTTAATTCTGCATAGCATGCATAAATGACTTGTTTTACCTAATTTTGACATTTGCATCTTATTAAAAAACGTATTATAATGTACGCATTTGTTTACGGTAAACAAACACAAAGAGAGAGACTTTTTTTGTGCGTATAAATACAAATTACTCTATAGTATTTCGAGCAGCTTATATAACATAAAAATTTATAAATACATAAAATATAACATTATTCTATCACTCTTTGTAAGCAAGCTTAAAATATATAAAACTCACACTCATAAAAAAACATACCAGCTTTTTATTTATAAAAAAGGGGGTTTGACTCGTGTACTACATACAGTTAAGGAGATTATTATTATACACAAAAGAATAATGAAAATAAAAAGCAGCAGTAGAACCCCCTTCTTTTACATCGTTTTTTTTTTTTTTTAGTCTAAGCATTCATTTCAAAATAAGAATGAATTATTCGCTGTTGTTTATAGAAAAATGAGATAAATTACTTGAAATGCATTTAATCAATCAATATAACTTCATTCTTTATTCAAAACAGTTTTTGTACATGACATAAGCGTAATCATTGAGGTAACTTTTTTCGCCACCCTAAACTAAAGAAGGCGTACTAAAATAAATGTCAATGCCGTAAAATCCATCAAAAAATGACGTTTTATGTGGCGATTAGGTAATTTCATTTAACAAAATTCCAGATGTCAAATCAGAATGTGTTTGCATTTTTTTTTGTTCGCTATTTTTGGGTAATGTACCTTTGTTACTGATGCATCCCACTGATTAATCAATCGAAACCATACTTAACATGGCATTACTCACGAAAATTCTCCCAAAAAACTGTAAGGCATTGCGTTTTATGGATTACATAATAGAATCTATATATGATTTAAATCTATATTTACATGGAGAATGTGAAATTTGAAGCAGTTTTAGCAGAAGGCTCGAAACAAAATTACTTCAAAAATAAGCAAAAATACAGTATTTTATATATAAGACTGATATCTTTCAATTAAATAATTTAACTTGCTACAGACAAGTAAACCAGATAAGCCAAGTTATCCACTTCCAAGCGGGATTTGAGAAAAAAAGTAAATCTAATTGAAAGTACATAGCAACAATTGTAATTTACCCCTGAAACGTCAAATTCCGAATTTAAGCTTCAACAAAACATTATTTGCGCCCCATTTATTCTTCATTTTGGTTTTGCGAAGGTTTGAAGATTAATTTAGAGGTTTAATCTTTAATTTAAAAATTTAAATATTGAAAAAAATTAGTTCTCTACACTTTAAAAGTTTTGCGGTAATTTTTTTTTGCGCAAAAAAAAAAAAAAAACCATGTTTTTATTATATGATTTAAACACTATTTCGGGGCGGCATTTATCGTTCTGAGAAGCCAACTTGAAAAAGAGATAATATTATGCCTGAAAATGTTTTAAACTTCTATTCTATCTTATGTTATTTTATATGCTTAAAAGTGCTAGTATTTGCTTTGATTTATTATATTTAGCTTTTATTCATGACAATTTTTTTTTTGAAATCAAGTAAAAATCGAGCGGAACTTTAACCATCGGATCATAAAATTATTTTGACATGTCAGGGGTAAATTCTGGTTGGCTGACTTTTTTAATTGCCTAAAATAGATTAAATTTGTTTCACTGAAGATACGAACACTGATTTTACAAAATTTCTTTCATTAATTAATTAATTAAATAGAAAATTTCAAAACTGAATTATATATTTATTGAAATTTATTGCTTTTTATATGAGAGTATAAATTCTAACCTACTTTTATAAATCCGGGTCAACATGATGAAAGTGAATAATCAAAAATTGTGAACATTTCAATCTTACCATCAAAGCAACGACATATAGACTTTTACATGACTTATTAACATATTTATTGTATAGATAGCTCATAGAATTTACCTTTGAAATACTTGAGACTAATTTATTCATGTAGCCCTGCTTACAGTATTTACGCTTTAAATTCAGACAAAATAAGTAAAATTTGGGATGAAATGAAAATAAAATTGGGATGCAGTCAGGATAACGTTTGGGTGTAATAAGAATAAAATTTAGATATAATGAAAATTGATATTTAGATAAAGTGAGGGTAAAATTGAGAATGACATTTAGAGATAATGGGAAGGGAAATTGAAAAAGATTAAATTAGTTTCGAGTATTTCAAAGAGTTAATCCAAATGAATTTACCTATAATTATCTAAAGTCTTTCCGATAGCAGAAAACCAAACCATGTACGTTATGGCGATATGAAATACTTATTAAGTAAACCTAAATTTTCTTGAAAGCAGTAGGACAACCATCTTGATTCCAGATGCAAGATGCAATGGACGTCATATTCTTGGATGCGTTTACATCTCGCTGCCATAGTGTTTTAAATTAAATTTATTGAATATTTAAAGAATTATTTAGAGTTAGAAAAAAATGATTATTCGCTTTATCTGTAGTAAAAACAATTAAAAAAAACTTACTGTCTCTTGTGGTATTTTTTAGCCCTTTCAATGTATATTGCACTCTTTATATAATATTATATTGTAGCTTTCCGATTTTGATTAAATTGAGCTTATGCTGATTTTTTTTTTTTTAAAAAAAAAGCTAACATTAAACAGTTAGAATCTAAAAAAAAACCCACTTTATTCGCCCAAAAGTTCTTCATAATTTGTACGAATTTGCATTCTCACTTTGTCTAGATTTCATTTTTACTCTGTCTCAATATACAACTACAATCGTCCTGAAATGTCTGGATTTCAAATGAAGATACTGTATTAGGCAAGTGTTTATTACATTTCACTTTTGCATTTTCCCAATTATCCCAATTGGGGGTTTTCTCTATCCTTTATCACTTTTTGATTTGCCCAGGGCAAACAAAGCATATCAAAGATGCTACGAGCCCACTGGTCATTTTTTATTAAATTTATTATAAATAAAAATTATATGCTTAATCGTATTAGGCAAGTGTCAATAGTCCGCCCGAAGAAAATGCCTATTAGCTTTAGTATCCGACCCGGAAAATCAAGCAAATAGGAAGAAAATATTGAAGGTTGGGCTACAGAATTGGTAACAAAGGTGCCATATCGACCAGTGTTGAGATCTTCCTCTTTTTAATACTCATAAGTAAGTATAATCTAACAGAATTGATCAATATAAACCATCAGCATCAGTGAATAGCATTATAACATAGATGGATGAATAGATGGATATATTGATTTTTTCAATTAATCTGCTTAATGGATGATTAATTTTTTTTTTTTTAATTGAAAAGAATGGCCAAGGATCAAAAGACCACCCAAAAGCGTTCCACTCTCGCTGATGTCGTTACTCGTGAGTACACCATCCACATGCACAAGCACGTCTTTGGTCGCTCTTTAAGAAAGCGTGCTCCTCACGCCATCAAGGCTGTTAAGGCTTTCGCTGAAAAGGCTATGGGTACCAAGGATGTCCGTCTTGACCCCTCTTTGAACAAGGCTGTCTGGTCTCGTGGTGTTAAGCACACTAACCACCGTATCCGTGTCCGTATCGCCCGTAAGCGTAACGATGATGAGGATGCCAAGGAGAAGCTTTACTCTTACGTTACTTTCGTTCCCACTGTTGACTTCAAGGGTAATATTTTATAATATCTTTCAATTAGCAATTTGTACTAATATTTTTTTTTGTACCAGGTCTTAACACTGAAGTTGTTGAGGATGAAAACTAAGAATTCTAATTTATTATAACTTTATACTTAAAGATTTTAATAAGTGGAAAATAAAGCAACATTTTATATCTTGAAACTTTCAAATTTGTGGATTTTTGATAATGTGGTAGTTAGAATTTTGTCATTGAATGAATATATGATATCAACAAAGTTGCGATGAATCAATATACTGTTCGGTTTAGTATACAGTTCCAGTAATAGACAAGTAATTGCGATATCTTTCATAGGGATGTTTTTTTGGATCCTGGAAGGGTATTTGGATATTTTTTTTTACCTTGAATTATAGATGCACTTGTGTTTATTATTGATTTCTTTTATTAAGCATTATTCAAAATTAAGGTATAAGCTAATTGCTATAATTAGGATGAGGAGCCGTCTTGAATATTATAGCTTTTCATCTTCCAAAAACCAGAGGTTTCAATTTGAACATTTGACAATTGTTGAGTAGTTGGCGGTATTCTTAAAGATTTTAGACTTTTTTCTGATGTATTCGTGCTACCGTCTCTAGTTAAAGTCATTTGTGTTGGGAGGGATTGCCAATGTACAGTCTTTAATATTTGATTAGTATTTGCTAGATAGTTTTGAGCAAACAAATTTCACTTACTTGAGCATGAGTGCCTATTTGAGCAAACTCGGAAAATGGAATAATCAGACTGCTTGACTTCCATCGCTCGTACATGGCTCTATTTACAGGATTGCCGACTATATCATATGCAGCCTTAATCTCTTCAAATTCTTTTGAATCTGTATTCAATAACTTTAATAAAATTTTTCTACATGTATGCTGTAATAACGTATTACCTACTAAAGATTTGTCAGGATGATATTTCAAAGCTAATCGTTTGTATTCAGTTTTTATTTGCTCTTGCTATACATAAATTGTGTTAAATTTGTGCAATAAATTTGGAATTGATGTTATCCTTACTGAGCTTGTGTCAACGCAATTTAAAATTGCGTACAAATCAACATCATTTTTTTCTACATCAAATAAAGATTGCATTGTATTATCCAACAAAAAAAAAATAAAAAATAAAAAAATAAAAGTGTGAAAAAGGCGTGAGAAATAACGCTATACTTTTGTTGTCTTTAATATACTAATCATTAGCATTTTTAGATAGCTCAAGCCAAACATGGCAAATATAGTCATGCAAAATATCGCCATCTCAAAAGAATGAAAAAATAAGTTTTTTGCTCAAATACTAATATGACAACTAAAAGGTTCTTAAAAAAAGAGTTTGTAGAAGTTGAGACATATCATCCAGTGTCTTTGGGTAAAGGAGATTGGATACAACTTGAATGTATATCATATAAAGACAATCAGGGCATACAGAGGAAATGGGAGCGTTGTGTTCGAAGAAAAGAACGAGCTTCAACCATAGACGGTAGACTTTGTCACGCTTTGTTATGATATTTATACTGATGTTATATTGAATAGCTGTCGACATCCATGCTATTTTATTGACTCCAGAACCAGAGCTGTTACTTGTAGTTCAATATAGGTAAATTTTTATAGAAATTTTGTAATGATCATTATTAAAAATACATAAATAGACCTGCCATAGAAAGTTATTGTATTGAATTTCCATCAGGTAATGCACTCGTTGGCTATACAAATACAGCTAATATTTAAAAGAACATTGTATTAGGTTTAATTGATGCAAATGATGAAGATCCTATTATTTCAGCCCAACGAGAATTAAAAGAAGAAACAGGTTATGATGTTCCTACCTCAGAATTTGATTTAATTAAAACGCCCGTAGCTTATGAACCAGGGCTTTCTAATTCATGTTGCTATATTGCCAAGGTAACCATTGATACATCAAAATTATCCGCACCACCTATTCAATCACTAGATGCTGATGAGTGGAGCTTACAAACCATTAGTTTACCGTTAGATAATCTTTTGGATAATATATTACGTATGTTATTTTAAAGACTTTAAAATTTTGATTTGCTATCTTGACACTGTATTTTAAATGTAGAGTTGCAAAAATTACACTATGGGAAGTTAATCATTGATAGCAGGGTCCATGCTCTGGCATCTGGTTTAGCTTATTCTACTATATACAACAAATAAAAATTTAATTATCTACATACAGTGTTGAAATATTATAGTATTATCAAGAGTTGTTTCTCACAAAACTTCATTTTTTACAAATTACCATAATAAGCAAAAAGCATAACAAGAAAGAATAATATCTGAGATACATTTTATATTATACGTGTGATAGTAAATTGTGCTTATTTATGCCTAAAATAATTTCTTAAAAATTGATATTGTGTGTTGCTTTTTTGTAGAAAATCATTTTGAACCCCCCCCCTTTTTTTTTAGTTTGATTTATTCTCTATGCAAAATTTTCTATTTTTTATTATTTCATTATATAAGAATTGAATTGGGTAGCAAGTTAAACGATTTATAAAATACAGGGTTGATGTAAGGTAGTGTTATTTCGAAGGAAAAGATGATAAAATAATCAACGCAATATTGTTGAATTGGTTGAATGAAGTGGGATAAATTTATACAATTAACGGTTACCGTAACCGCCATTACGGTTACCATAACCGCCATTACCACCACGATTACCACCACCATAACCACCATTACCACCACGGTTACCACCACCGTAACCGCCGTTACCACCGCGATTACCTCCGCCGTAACCACCTCTTCCACCGCCTCTTCCACCACCATATGATGATCCACCACCTCTTCCACCGCCATAGCCACCACCATATCCACCACCTCTACCACCTCTGTTATCACGTTCTTGAAGAGCAGGAAGAGTGGAAGGAGCAGTTAAGGTAATGTTGTGAGTAGTCCAAGCTCTACCAGCCAAAAGAACGGTACCGTCTTCTTGAACTTCACACTTGGAAGAATTGATATCAAAGACAACACCCATGGAGTCTTGAGTCATACGCCAGCTCTTGAGGTCATCATAGCCTAATTCAGGGTACTCACGGCTAAGAATATTACGAACATAACCAGGATGTTGAATTGTGTATGTCATTTGCATAAGCAAAGTAGTTTGACCTTCTTGAGAAGATAAAAGAGAACGGCTTGGAACACCTTGATGGTAACCAGTCATAAAAGCAAGAGCAGCAGCAACAGCATTTTCAGCACCATGCTTTTCAATCAATTGTTTAGCAGATTCAGCAAAGAAAGGTAATACGTCAGGCTTGACTAAATCAATAGATTTGAAAGCATCTTCAGTAGTAGCTTCAATAATATCTTCGGGACGAGGAGCAGACAATTGCTCAAACTTGACACCAGTACGCTTAGAAATGAAAGATAAAAGACCTTCTTCAGCAGGCTTGAAGAAAGTGACACAGACACCTGAACGACCAGCACGGCCAGTACGACCAGAACGATGAACATAAGACTCAGGGTCTTTAGGGGGTTGACAGTTAATAACCAAATCAACTTGAGGAATATCTAAACCACGAGCAAGGACATCAGTACAGACAATACACTTGTATTTGCCTTCGCGGAAAGCTTTCATAGTAGCTTCACGAGAAGATTGAGCAATATCACCATGCAAAACAGCGGCGTCTTGCTTAATTTTTTCATGAGCACCCAATTCATTAGCATCAGCTTTTGTGGCACAGAAAATAACTGTCAAACCACTACGACCATAAACATTAACAACATCACCAATAATATCAGCACGAGTATGATAAGAAGAAGGCATTGCAATGTGACGAATGTTAGTATTGGTTCTGTTCTTGGCATTACCGATTAAGTCGATACGCTCATAATCTTCCTTGAGAAAACGCTTAATGGTTTGCATAACAGATTCAGGAACAGTAGCTGAGAACAATAAAGTTTGATAATCACGAGTAGCCTTTTGCTCTTGAATGCTAGATAATAAGTTAAACATATCTTCCTCGAAACCACGAGCATCCAACATTTCATCAGCTTCATCGAGAATAATGAATTTGAGATCACTCAATTTCATGTTACCAAATTTAATATGATCAAGAATTCGACCAGGAGTACCAACAACAACATCAACGCCATCTCTAAAGACAGAGGTTTGTTCATTATAAGGGACACCACCATAAACAGGCAAAGTTTTAAGACGGTTGCCAGACAATTGCTCGAAATCACCACAGACTTGCTTGGCTAAATCACGAGTAGGACAGAGAACAAGGACACGGGGAGAACGGCCACGACGAACATTATATTCCTTGTCAAGAGCGAGTTTTTCAATGACAGGCAAAGCAAATGCCAAAGTCTTACCGGTACCAGTACGAGCACGAGCAAGGACATCATTACCATCAAAAATAGTATCAAAAGTAGCAGCTTGAATCTCGAAAAGAGACTTAATGCCCTTGGCTTCAAGATTATTCACGGTGCCTTGAGAAATACGGAAATTGGAGAGACGAAGATTATCGGGAATATCATCACTATTGATTTCGATTTCCTCAACGACCTTACGCTTCTTGTTCTCAGGCTCAGGAGTTCCAGTGACAGGAGATGCAACAGCAGAGGGGACAGCAGATGTAGCATTGGAGGTAACATCAACATCATCAGCAACATCCTTAGACTTTTCCTCTCTTTCACGCTTACGAGAAGACTTTTCCTTCTTTTCCTTCTTTTCCTTTTTCTCCTTCTTTTCGCTACGATGGGCTATACAATTTGAATTGAATTAGTAAAACTAGCATTGACTCACAATAGTTATGTAAGAATATATTTACCTTCTTTTTCAGCTACAGTACTAGGCATCTTGAAAACTTTTTTTCGTTCTTGAGTAATATGAAAAGAAGATCTTGAAATCAAAAAAGGACATCTTTCAAAATAGAAAAGCTTTAATACCTTAAAAATTCTGCAGAAGAAAAAAAAAAGTGACCGGTTTGTACATCTATTACCGTCACAATGAAGTGAAGAAAGCAAAAAGGTTTTATCATACTCCAGAATATATTTCTGATTTGGAAACCAATCAAGTAATCATTTGTGTTCCCAATTCAGATTTGGGTAGTCTCAAAAGTGGGGATTTGATAAGGTCTAATGTTTCAAACAGAAAGACAGTTAGTACCCAGTAGAATTGCTCAACTTGGTGTCAATTATCGGCATCAGTTTGATACATTAAATGGATCATAAATGTGTGTAAAAAGAGACCGAAACACAAATTTAGCTTTCATAGCCCATAATTAAGTTTTTTTTTTTTTTTTTTTTTTCTTTTTTAGAAGTATCGATACCCAAGCCAGAGATGCAGAGTATACAATACTATAATATTTTAGACATTTGCACCATCTTAACCTGTAAAATAGACAAATTGCATTACTTCATGATACGAATGTTTGAAAGCACAAGCCATGCTCTCTATTTATTGAATATTTAACGAATTGTTTAGTGCTGGAAGAAGATAATTATTCACTTAGTTATAGTAAAACAATTGCAAGATATTACTGTCTCTTGTGATATTTTTATCTTTTCAATATGTATTATACTTTTTACATAGTATTAAACTGTATCTTTTCAATTTTGATTGTTTTGATCATGAGCCCAATTCATAAAAAATATATGTTTAATTTAAACAACTATCAACTAGAAATAACGCTTTATTCATCCAAATGTTATTCGCAATTTGTACAAATTTACATTCTCACTTTGTCTAGAGTTTATTTTTGCTCTATCTCAATATTCAACTACAAAATGTCTAAATATTTTACTGAAATGTGAATTTAAAGTTAAAATATCCACTACGGGAAAAAACGTGAAAAAAGCAATTTTAAAATTTGCAATTATTTATTTCTTTACATAAATTTTTTATAAATTTATACCTTTTCAATAATATTTTCACGTAAAACAGTTTCTGCAGCGATTGTCCTAGTAGTTTTTTCAGAAAAGTTGTAGTTTATATCTCATTTTACATCTTTTTTCTCATGGTGATCGAAATGATATAAATTCAAACACCGATATTATACTGGATCCTCCTACCGGATGCCAGACCTTTCAAAAATGCCATTTTCAAAAAATTTATCACTTTTTTGAATATTTCTCCAAAAAAACATTATGTAAGTTCACATAGCTTGATAATTGTTGTAAGTAGTTTTGTGTAATTTGCATTGAATTATGCTACCAAATTAAAAAAATTTCACCAAAAATTCCACTTAATTTTGAGAAATAAAAATAATGGTCTTTTGCCCAAAAGTCAATTTTAAGAATAATTAACTGCCAAACTAGTTTTTTTACGTGGAGCTATGAAGAGTTCCAGTCATTTTGAGCTTAGGAAAGACATAGTAAAAAATCCCGTTTTTGGGGTCAAAATGTTGATTTAGCGAAATTTGTCAATTTTACTTGTATATATACAAGGCTCGGGAGGTCGATAATGTTCATATTTTTCATCACAAAAAAAAAATTGGAATAAAAATATAGCAAGAAGGTACATGATCCAAGA
This sequence comes from Mucor plumbeus, assembly GCA_016758945.1. NCBI lineage: Eukaryota > Fungi > Mucoromycota > Mucoromycetes > Mucorales > Mucoraceae > Mucor > Mucor plumbeus. The sequence continues at coordinate 25,360 of JAEPRC010000179.1, forward strand.
AATAGTTTTGACTTATTTTGAGCTTCAAATTTGTACGAAATTTGCATAAAACAATTCTCTAAAAATATCGTATATTTGAGGATTTTCGTACATATATGTGTATTTAATAATAAATTTGTATTATGTAGCTTTATTTATGTATTCTAAATCATCCATGTAATCATGAGACAATAAAAAATGTTGATATTTCATTGATTTAATATTAAAACGCCTATTTTGTATCAGTGACACAATGTTTGTGCAGCAGCTCAGACGCTATTTTGTGGCTACTAACTGTATTTATTTCTAATTACTTTAAGAAGTTTGTGTAAGTAACCCCATTTTTTGAACATAAAAAATATGAAAATAAAATACAAGTGTTTATATCAGCTTCTCATCACTGGCAAATTCGTTAAAGAGCTGATATAAGTTAGTGTCTATTGAGTTACTGATATACCCGCTATAAAAATTAAAAATTTGCCGTTCTTATTTCAAAATGGAAGTTTGCAAATAAATGAAGACTTTGAAAGCTTTTTGATGGTTCAAACTGTAACTTTAATAAAATACAGCATCTCACATGTAGTTTCATTGATTTTGATATAGATTAATCTCTGATTTGTCTTTAAAAGTTAATTGCAATATCAAGACAAATTATCATAAATTAACTGCCAAATCGAACTAGTGATAACACCAATAGCTGCTTGAATAAGTACATTCCAAATAAGCCATAATATTTTAGTTGTATCCGGCTAATTCATTGATTGAGAATCGTAATGATATAAAAAAAACACATAACTCATATCTTGGTTGAGCCATAATCTAAAATATCAAATCAACCATGGGTAGCATTGTAAAAGAATTCAATCATGTACCTAATGTCTTCAAAGCATAGATTTTTATAACATTTATATATAAAGGACAATAACAGAATGTTTTATGACTTTATTGAATTCGTTTGAAAGTTGTTACTAAAGGGCAGTAATTGGATCATTTTTATTTAGTTTTAAAACTAATAATACTCCAATTTAAACTCTATAAACAAAAGTTACCTTCTGATGGTCATTCTCAATGGAAGTGATTTCCAACGTATTCAATTGATTCTGATGCATATCCGCAAAATAATAGCCTTTATTGTCATCTGGTGTTACAATTACAGGCATAGTTTTGTGACGAATATGTGAATCGTATAAAGCAAGACGACCATCTTCAGGCCTAGTTTGAAGCTCTTTAATATGTTGTTCAATTTTAAGTTGATTCTCAAAATCAAATCCTATCCAAGCAATATTGCTACTTTTATCAAGTGTTGTGTTTGCTTCTTGGAGTCGGAATACCCAAATACGGTCTAAACTTGTAATTTTGGTTTTTTCTGGTAGCAAATTGGCATTGCTGCCTGGGGCAGGTGGAGGTGATTGGTATAATTGCGTGATAAGCTCTTGCTGTTGTTTTGAGTCCAATACATCACCCAGCAATCCATTATTGCTGGCAGAAATTACTTGAATAGATGGTGAAGATGCATTACCATAGAATGCCTGCTGTTGTTGCTGTTGTTGCTGTTGCTGTTTTATGTTGGCTCTGGATATATCATCACGCTTAAATTTCTGTGCACCTTTTTTAATAATCAAGGCTGTACTCACAATACTTTTGAACCACTTCTTTTTTTCAACAGGGTTACTGACATTTGCATTATAGTTTTGTTGATCCAAAGGAACTTTTGTTTCTTGTTGCTGCTGTTGTGATGCTGGTGGTTCAAAAGGGGAGGTCAGTTGTAGTGGCGAAACAATGTTTTCAATAGAATGGTCAGCTGGTTGATTTTGATAGTAACCATCCGCTATAGGGATAAATGATTCAGAGTTAATCAATGTATTTCTTTGGGTGGTTGTATCTTCTATAAATGAATTGTCATCTACATCGTCCGAAGTAGGCTCTGAATGCTGTGATTCAGGAACCATGTATATTCCATTATTTTGATTGATGGCTGCTGGATAGTTTGAAACTTCTTCTGCGGAAGATGCAAAAGACGGGTCGTGATATAAATAGTTGTTCCTCTCATCTTCTGGAGTAATAGGGTAGTCATGGTACTATTTAAATATTCTTGTTATTATCTTTGTTTGTTATTTTTCGTATTACATTTAACCTGTTTATTTAATTGAGAACCCCGTTTTCTGCCTTGCTGTTGGTCTTGGTAATATTGTTGATATTCATCAGGTGATGCCACTGAATCATTACCAATAAATGATGAATGGGGTCTTGAGTTACGAGGCTGTTGATAAGTGTAATTGAAGCCACTATTATTTTCATTTGCTGGTAAATAATAAAAATCTTGGTTCATAAAAGAAGATCTTCTAGGGTTCATTGGGCCTCTGTTATTTTTGTTTCTGGCTTGTCTTGAAGGACGATCGGATACAACAGAAGTATCATTCTTTCTATGTGGGCGAGGTTTGCTATTATACCCGTATAGATCAGTTTGGCTATCAGCTACACTTTGCTCATCATCATATTCACTTTGATGATCGTAATAGTTTCTGTAGTAAGCCATGATTCTTTTACCTTGGTATAAAAAGAAGAGGTATAAATTTTTGAAAGATTAATTAAGAGAAAGATGTGGGAGAATTTACTATATACAAATCAAAAATATACAATTATAAGCGTACAAAAGGTTTGTTATTGTTATTCTTTACGTTTAAAAAAGGCAACAACAATTCAAGTTGTAACAAAGTTAATTTTAACAGTTTATCAAGTAGTACATAGGATTTGGCTCTGTATCATATATTTGCATTTGATATGTAGAACGAAGAAATGGAGTATCCTCTAACAAAGGAGCTATTCATGCAGAACTCAGGATATGCTGAGTAGCATAATAGACCTTGAAACCACTGTCAAGTGTCATACTAGATTGTTTTAATGAGCCAGTCGAGGGGTTACACAGATAAAATATTCGGTTGGAAGAAGAGATAGCGACGGGACAGGAGAGAGATTCCGTGGGTAAAACTCGAAAAAAGAGTTGTACAAACTTGAATAAAAAAAATACTATACACATCAATAAAATATTGTTTATACTACAACGTTATAATTGGTAATTTGGAAAAGATGAAAGGTTATTTAAAAATTCTTTAAAGGCTAGTTGGTCTCTAATTTAAACCTTTTTTTTTTTTTTAGGAAACCAGCTTGATTTACATAAAAGTTCTTCATCAGCGCTCGTATAATATGTATAGTATATCTACAAATTTTTACAGATAATTATGCATAGCTAGTTTGTAAGTAAACAGATATTTTGTAATGGCCAATCCTACTGATTCTAGTTTTTCGGTAGTTAAAACGAAAATGCAGCAAAAAGGGCATTTAGATAAACAAAATTTACCAATATATGACTGATACACAATAAAACACTTTATTACAATAACACAAGGAGTGAGTAAATGTACATTGAAATGATATTTGATAGGTTTTTTTTTTTCTTTAAAAAAAAAGGGAAATTTAAACGGTAAATGATTCACCACAACCACATGTACCTTTGACATTGGGATTATGAAATACAAATTGTGAAGATAAATTATCTTCAACGTAGTCCATTTCTGATCCTAATACTGTTAACAAAGCCTTTGGATCAACCAAAACTGTTACACCTAAAAATCAAATATTAATAAAAATGATACACAAACACATGTTTGCATTAATATCTCATTGCATGTACGTGCGCTAACTTTTTTTTTTTTTTTTTTTTTTTTTTACCTTGTTGGTTGACTATTTCATCAAATTCTCCTTTTGTATCCGTAAATTCCATCATGTATGAATTTCCGGAACAACCTTTACTTCTTACACCTACTTTAAGATATTGTGGATGTTCTCCGTTTGATAGTTCTTTCAAACGGTTTACAGCAGTTGTAGTCTATTGATAATTAGTAACTTTTGTTTATATAAATCTAAAAAATATATACCAATGTTAGAGGAGCCTTCCTCAATTTTAATTTTCTAAGACCATTATTCATAATGGTCTTTGTTGCTTGCCTTCTAATTGATGTAGGAAACATACTCTTTTGGATTAATAATACATGAATATAAATATATAAAAAGATGGAAAAGTAAGGCTTTTTTAAATAGGCGAAAGATTTTGCTTGATTAAGAAGCCAGAAAGATCTTCCTATTCCGATATGGATATAAAAATTATCTCCATATTTATATAAATATGTTGTTTGAAAAATAAATTTAATTAATGATCTGAAAGATGTGCGCTATTTTGATTTGACTATACCTTATATATTGTGTAGCCCAAATATTGAAATGATTTTTCTGCCTAAGATTTTGATTTGGTACCGTCACTAAGACAACCAGATATTACAGCATTTTTATATGCTAGGCAATCAAGCATAACTTTGGTTTTAATTTATCAAAACCAAGGCATATAATCGCATATGTAATTTATGGCAAGTCGACAATCATGGCACTGGTTTTTAACATTTGATCCTTTGATTTTGAAAGCCAGTTTTCCTTTAGCCCCCAGTGATTGATTAGTTTAGCTGTGCAAATAAAATATTTCTTCTTTTCTTCCCTCTTTTGTTTGGTTTATAATAAACTAAACTTGATATTCCTCAAAAACAAGCTTCTCTCTTTCTTTTCTCTATACTTTTTTTCTAGAATTTTTATAATTAAAAGAAGAGGAAATTTCAAATTAAAAAAAGAGAGAACCCCCTTCTTTTTTTCCTTTTAAACAAAAAAAGATATTGGCTTATGCATAGCACCAATATCAGGTAATATTTTTTTTTTATAAAAAAAAAAAAAAGTTTGCATCTTGTATGTAACTAAAACATTTAATAGATCAACAGCACTTTCTTTGGAAATTAGAGATAAAAATTACATAATTAAGCACGTTAATTCTGGTAATATATTTTCGACATTTTTATATGTATTGGTTTACTAAATATAATTTTTTGAAAAAAAAAAAAAAAAAAAAAAAAGTGTTGGATACGAAACAGTTTGTTAAAAAAACGCATGCTCTACCCTCTTCGACTGTGAATGTTGTTTGCGCTAAAGTTACTGCTACTACTACCACTACACAAGACATGTGGGATAGAATGAACAATGTTTCAAAGAGAAATTCCATAGATGCATATGACCGAACATTTACCGATGAAAATAATCAACCTTACCATCAGGATACATCAGAAGAAGAAGATGAGGAAGAAGAGGAGGAGGAGGAGGAGGAACATTATCAACAACAGAAACAAGATGATATTCAAGATGAATCTGATTTGGATATTATGGGTTCTGATAATGATTCTTCTTCTTCTTCTTCTTTAAGAGGCCAAACACAAACAGTAAAGAGCAATTCTTCGAATTTATTTCAATTTCATTTCGAATTTGGTTCAAAGCGACCTCCAAGAACAACTATTCAACAGGATGATCAAAATGAGTCAGATGAACAAGAATTGGATTTAGAGGATGAACCACATTCTTTTCTATCAAGTGAACAACAAGACAGTGATTCAGACCGAAGTTTGTTTGATACATCTTCTTCTTCCTCTAACGATGACGATCACGATGAAGATGGAGATGAAGAAGATGAAGAAGATGATAGTTGGAGTAACAAAAGTAAGATGAAATACATTATACCTTTTTTAGTCATGAGAACCATTTTTTTTATATATATATATATGCACACTCACACATATCTACCCTACCCTGCCTTACCTCACCTTATTTTGTCTTTACCAGCCGAATATGTTCTCCTTATATCTTCAAACTTGTTTACTAACTAATTTATATGTTTTTCTTTTTCCTTTTCTATGAAGATGTTATGGCAGACTCTAAATATTTTCCATCTGCTACTGAAGAAGCGTTACAAACATTCGAGAATATTCAAGCCAATATCTACATTGGATCTGCTACAGGAAGATCTATGGCAGAAGAAAGTATGCCCTGTGAATGTAAATACGACTCTGAATTAGAAAATCCAAATGAAGCTTGTGGAGATGACAATATTTGTATCAATCGAATGATGTTTATGGAATGTATTGTACAAGATTGTCCTTGTGGTCGATTATGTAGAAATCGTCGTTTTCAATTAGGTCAATATTCACCGGTAGACGTTATAAAAACCGAGAAAAAGGGGTTTGGTTTGCGTGCATTGACTAATTTACCTCAGTAAGTTTCGTTTCATGTGATAAATATAGCTGATTTCTAACATAAAATGCATTTTAGAAACTCTTTTATTATGGAATATATTGGTGAAGTTATCCCACAAACTGAATTTATAAGACGCACAAGGGAATACGATGCTGAAGGCTTTAAACATTACTATTTTATGACATTGAAAAATGATGAGGTAAGCTTAAATTTTGTGCAATTTTGGAATAATGTTATTTTAACAGAGAAAACTAGATTATTGATGCAACAAAAAGAGGCTGTTTAGCGAGATTTATGAATCATTCTTGCAATCCCAATTGTGTCACACAAAAATGGGTAATTGGTAAAAAGATGCGTATTGGTATTTTTACCAGTCGTGAAATTACTGCAGGTGAGGAGTTGACATTTGATTATAAATTCGAACGTTATGGTGCCGTTGCTCAGCCTTGTTATTGTGGTGAACCCAACTGCAAAGGTTTCATTGGTGCATCTGATGAAAAAGTAGCAGATGAAGAAGTATTGACAGATACACATATTGGTACAAGTTCATCTTCTTCCGTTTCTTCCTCGGATGACTATGATGATGAATTTAGTGATGAAGATAAAGAAGAAGATGAAGAAATGATACAAAAGAAAAAAGATCCCCAACCGTTACAAGATCCTCACAAGGTTCAATCTTTTGTCAAGCGCATGTTGAATTCTGTTGGTAAACCTCGACTAGTCAACAAATTATTGATGCGATTACAAATGACAAATGTAGATAATTCGCATGGAAGAGAAATTTTAAAAATGATTGTACGATTGCATGGATTGAAAATGTTGAAATTTTGGTTGGGCGAATGGAAAAATAATGAAATGATTGTATTGAGAGTAAGTTTTCCCTATATCTTACTAAAAGATTTTTTTTTTTTATTTATATTATTGATTTGTAGGTTTTGCAAGTTTTGGAAAGATTGCCTTTAGCTAACAGAAATGGTTTGGAGGATTGTAAATTGTTTGATATTGTACAGAAATTTGTTGATCACGATAATGAAGAAATTAGTCGATTATCTCAGCATTTATTAGATGAATGGAACGATTTAAAATGTGTTTATCGTATACCGAAAAGAGCACATGTAGATATGTCAGTTACAACTGTTGATGAAGAAGTAGAAGATGTGGATATTGAAGAACAAGAAGACACATTATCAATTATTTCAACAGTTTCAATCAAGAAATCGAAAAGATATAACAATCGAAAGAAATTTAAACGAAAACGGTTTGAGTCTAGTAGAGAATTCTTTGATCCAGATAATGATTTTTACGAATATTTTTCAATGCAAGTATCACCAGAAGAACTTGCATTTAAAATACAATATCCACCTCAATCCATGATTCCAACTGCACCAAAAGCAATGATTGAATCTAATAATAACACTGTATATCAACAACATCATCACCAAAAGCACTATAATACAAAGCATAAAAAATCAACTGGAGGATTTTTTTCTTACAATTCAACGAATAATATAAATCATCAAATATCGTCATCTACTCCTATTACTATAAATAATACAACTTCTACACCTAATTCAGCAATTACAAATACAGATGATACCCTGCTTCAACAGCAACAGCAACAGCAACAGCAACAGCAACAACAGCAACAGCAACAGCAACAGCAACAACAGCAACAGCAACAACAAATATATAATGATTATTATCAAGATCCTTCTATGTATGATTATAGTCAATTTTATTATGCTCAAGCAGCAGCAGCTGAAGGAATGACCGTTGAAGAATATTATTATGCATTTCAACAACAACAACAACAACAACAACAACAACAACAATTAGCTACTCCTGCTACTAATTGGCAATTAGCTGTAACTGAAGATGGATCGACTTATTACTATAATATGGCTACACACCAAACCCAGTGGGAGATTCCTGCAGAATTGGAACAATTACAATCTTACGTACCTCCTCCACCACCGCCTCCGCCTCCTCCGCCTCCTCCACCTCCTTCTTCTTCATCAAATACAACTACAATTTTATCTCAAACAACCTCTTTGTCAACATCGTCACAAAAAGCAGGTTTATCAATTGAAGGCGTCGTTGATCCATTGCAATTAGAAGGACTTGTTGAACAAGCCATATTGGAATCTGATGAAAAAAAGAGACTTCGACAATTAAGTTTAGGCGAAGATAGTCCTAATAGTAAAGGAAGTCATCTACTTACACCTACTAGTGGATCAGTTGATGCAATGAGTGAAGATGGGCCATTTTTGAATGATGTCGACCTTAAAAGAGAAGTTGGAAAAGTTGTAACAAAATATCTTTCTTCAAAGCAACAATCACTTTGGAAAGGAGATAAACATTTATTTAAAGATCTTGCTCGCAAGGTTAGTTGATTTTTGTGTGTGAAATATAATTAAATATTAATATCTTAATAGATTACCCATCATATTGTGGATAGAGAAATGCAATCTGGTCGAAAAATTAAATCAATGGATACTGGTTTACGCATAAAAATTGAAAAGTTTATTGATGCTTATGGTACAGACTATGTATCTAAATTTAAGCAAAGAAACCTTAGCATATCTTCCAGTAGCTCACCTTCCATTAATAATAATTAGATTTTGTATATATTATAGTATCCCATGTTACTTTTTCTTTCTTTCTGTGTAATAAATGTTTTTTTCTGTCCATGTACTGTTATGGAAAATTGCCTTCGTTGTGTTCTTGGGGAAAAAGTGCTAATGCTCAACAAAGTTCTTTGTTTATATATACTTGAATTCAGGAAACTTTCTTTTGTGTGTCAAATTGTCCAGAAAAAAAAAAAAAAAAAAAAAAAAAAAACTAAAATAATGTGGGCTTTTATTTAGTTTCAAACCTTTTAATCGTAAATCTAAAATTGCTAGCATATAACTGACATACTATATATCATTTATAAAAAAAATTCAAATGAAAAATATTATTAAACCGTTATTTGAAAACTCTTTAAAAATAGCGGATTTACAATTGTTTCGATTTGGGACAAAGTACATAGTAATGCAGCTTTCGTGTTATTGGTCAAGCTCAAGTTCCTGCCTCTCTCTCGCTTTCGCTCAATCACTGCTGTGCAAAAGAGCGCCGGCTAATGATAAAAAGTACGTCAGCAGCATAAAGCATATATACGCTATTTTCTCTTTATAATCATAATGACTGAAGAGAGTGAAAAGAAGAATAAAAGATCATCAATAGAAGAAGAACCACAAAGTAAAAGAAGTAAAAATACTTTATTAACTATAAAGAAAATCTCTCGCGAATCACAACTTGAACTTCTTGACAGAATCAAATCCAAAAATCCTCCACCCAATAATCATATAAAAGTATCTAAAGAATGGTATACGCAGTGGGAAGGTTATTGCTTAATGCTTCATTCTAAACTACCTCCTCCTCTGTGCTTATCTCAAACTGATGATCCAAATGAATACATTTTGTTACATTTCTCGGCTGTTATGAACCTTGGGAAATGGTGAATTTGATATTAAATTTTCATTCTGACAATATAATCTTATAATAAACATTGATATAGGTATGGAGAAACAGAAGAAACTTCTCGGTTTGTTAAAAATCTACGAGGTCATCTAGTGCCCAGAATTACTGTACCTGTAAAAAAGAAACAGCCAATTCACCGACCAGCAAAACGAGTAGAATATGCTGACATCCTTCCATCCGATGAAAAAGAACAAAAAATAGAATATGATAAACAATTAAATTTCAAAATTTACATTGTTGATAGACCTGTTGGAAAATTCAATTACACGCTTACAATATCTGCAAATTCAACAGTATTCTGCTTTCAATCATGTCTCCTAAATGCCCTGAATATATATTCTTCAGGAACCAATATGGAACTATGGCTCCTAAATCAACAGAATACTAGTTTTATCAAAAATATTAATAATTGTTCAGCCTTTAAACTTACTAAATCTTTGTTAATTAACTCGGATCGATTTGCACAAAAGATTGATTCATCATCAATAGCGTTTGATTCAACTATTGCATCTTATTTATCTCAAATGTCCATAGTAAATAACAACGAAAAAGATCATACTTTTCTTTTGGCTGTAGAATTTATAAAAAAGAGATCAATTCTATCTTCCATATCACAGAAACCTTTTGTAAAAAGAACTTTGGGTTTGCATGGTTTACAAAACTTGGGAAACACATGTTATATGAATTCTGCACTCCAATGTCTTAGTAATACGCCGCAGTTATCTCGTTATTTTTTGAGTAAGATGATAAAATTGGTTTAAGTTCGAGTGACAAATTAATGTGGTATGATTATATAGGTGGAAAGTTTAGACAAGACATCAATAGATCAAATACTTTAGGTTTAAATGGTGATTTAGCTGTCGCATATGCTTCATTATTAAGAGAAATCTGGGAGACAAATCCTAGTTTTGGGGCAAAACGATCATCATCAACATCCCCAAACGACTTCAAAGTATATCAAATAAACACTCTGAATACGCATGTTTGTTATATATTAACTTTACATATAGACCACATTTGAAAGATTTAACGCACATTTTACTGGATATTTACAACAAGATTCTCAAGAATTACTCAGCTTTTTACTAGATGGATTGCATGAAGATTTGAATAGAATTATACAAAAACCTTACATAGAAATACCAGATTTTGATGACCATTTAAGAGATGAAGAAATTGCTGAATTGTTTTGGAGATATCATAAGTTAAGAAATGATTCTATTATAGTCGATCTATTCCAAGGACAGTATAAAAGTAGACTTGTATGCGAAGAATGTAAAAAGGTAAAGTTTTAACTAATTTTTTGATTTTGTTATGGGAGTTACAATACTATAAGAAGTATAGTAAAAAGAATTGAAATTTATTAAAAAAACAAAAAAAAAAACAAGGTATCAATCACATTTGATCCATTCATGTACTTATCCTTACCTCTTCCAATGGACAAATCTGAGATAAATGTGGTATACGTGCCCTATCTGCCTTCTCAAAAACAGCTTAAATTGACGATTCAAATAGAAAAAGATGCTAATATTGGACAACTTAAAGAGGAAATTGAGAAAAATATTACATCTATTCAACATGTCTATAGCGCAAGTATATTATTCTTCCTTTTATTAGAAATGTAATAATTATATTCTTTTGATTCTTGTAGTTACTGGTAGTAGAGATATTCCTCGATAAAATACACAAAATATACAAAGATGATGATCAAATCCGTGATATTAATTCGACAGATAAAATATACATATATCAACTTCCTTGTCCTTCAACTGAGCAAGATGATCCCAATTGGATTGTTTTTCCAGTCTACTGTTCAACTACACTCAATCATGTATCTTTATCACCTATATCTCAATTTGGTCTACCAATTGTGCTTGCCATTGAAGCAGAAAAACTACACGATACATCAAATTTATACTATACTATTGTAAAACATATTGAAAGATACTGTATGCTTAAACTATTTGAAGAGGACAAATTGTTACCTTCGTCGCCTCCTGTACTTGATCCAGCAGATATCAATTTAACTCTTCAAATGCAGCAACCTATTCACACCACTGCTGCTGTAACTCCTGCTGGTGGTCGTTCCATGGCGCCAATGTCTAATCTTTTCAATATTTACGTGTCCGATGTCCAAAACTCGTTTGGCCCTTCCATATTTTCTATGGATGAAATTCGATTGTATAATGCAGAGAAACCATTAAAGCAAGGTCAGGGTATACTCATTGAATGGAGTGCATCTAAAGCTCGGCAATTTTTTGGTGCAAATACATTAAATAATGAGATCAATACAGAACCTTGGTTTGACTACGATCACGAGAAGAGCAACTTTAGCAGAATCAGTAATAAAAGCTCTGGATTAATAACTCTAGATGATTGTCTTGATGAGTTTACAGGTGATGAAAAGCTTGAAAATCAAGATTCTTGGTATTGTCCTCGCTGCAAGAAGCATCAACGAACTTTAAAGAAAATGGATATTTGGAAATTACCAGAAATTATGGTTGTACATTTAAAACGTTTTAGTCAAGTAAGACTATCGGGTAATAAGGTGAACACGATGATTGATTTTCCCTTAAATTCGTTGGATATGACAAATCGTGTTCTTGGTCATCAAAACGAAAGCTTAATTTATGACTTATATGCCGTAGATAATCATTATGGAGGCATTAGCGGTGGTCACTGTAAGCAATATATTATATATATTCATTTGTTTCTTACTTTTCTCGATATACTAACCTGTTAGTAATATAGATACAGCATTCGCACAAAATATAGATGATTCTAAATGGTATGAGTTCAATGATGCATACGTAACTCCAATGTCATCAAACGATGTCAAGGTAAGGATATAATATATATACAGAAACACTATTTATTAACCGACATACTATTTACTGATTAGACTGCTGCTGCTTATTTGCTGTTTTACAAGAGAAGATTGTAGTAAAAAAATATCTATAAATATTTAAAAATATAATATATACAATTACTAATGAGACATACATCTCCATTCTGTACATACTTGATATTACAGTAATTAATTCAGCTTGGAAAACATGTCTGCAAAACATATGACATTTGGAAACGAGTAATTATGGCAATCACATGCTAAATACATAAACACGTATAAAATAAAGATGAGCAATTCAGCGTTCAAACGAACAAAATTAGGTATTGGCATTTTCCAAGTTCCTACTCTTCAAAATCAGATATTGCCTTTTTTTTTTTTTTTTTGCGAGTAAACCCATAGTAAACACTTTTTAGGCTACATGTTAGACACTGCTAAATAGGTATGAATTGATTGCATTATAATAACTGTTTCTAAGTTTATTTATATCTCACGAATGACTCATAAAACACGTAAAATTCACTGCTTTTTTCTTAAAACTGGTCCACATTTTTCATTTCTGTTCTACTTTTTTTTTCACTAAATAACATTAAAAAAAAATATATGTCAATGTGTTTGAGATGTTCAACTTTAATTCGAAAGCAAGTATCCAAAAACACCCTACTTTTTGCAGTTGGTATAATTTTTTTAATACTAATGTTTCAGATTTTACAGGAATTTCACTACAAAAACGCTGACACTCTTCAATAATAAAGCTTACTTGTTTTATAGTGTACTACTACATATTCAACTATCAGAAAATTTTGAAGCACTTATTTTTTAAGAACTCCTTTTTTGACCATTTTGTAATAGATTATAAAATATTCGCTATATTGGTCAACAACATTATTTTTATATTTGTGTTATGAGCCTCATACATTGAGCTCTATCAAATCCGATTTAAACCTTTACAGAATATTAATTTTCATGGAGATATCCTAAAAAATGTGTACAACAAAAGCATCCTCTCTCCCATTCTTATGGATATTTACTCATCCTGAATTCTAAATTTCAAAAAAAAAAAAAAATGCTTGTAAGCCATGAATATTTATTTTAAATTGGAAATAGCACTAAATTAGCCAAAACTAGCATATATAATAACGATAACTAAAAAAATTAATGAGAAATGTCTTTTTTATGTTTTATCGAAGCTGTATTGCAATGTATTCTACATCTATTTGAGATGTTAAAAGAACCTGTAAAAATTTCTTGCCAAAATATTACACTTTTATTAACGACACATTCTTTGGATGTATTTATACACACCCATTATAACTATTACGAGAATTTTATCATCTAAGTATATGATGTAGATCAATGCATCTGAATTGATTTACTATAACACCAATTAAAGACTAAGACCTTGGATGTGAAACTCCTCATGATGATGTATCTTGACATAACACTGACCCCACACTAACATAAGAATTATGTGATAAAAGATAGTAATGAGTTCTTTTTGTAGCTTGTTTTAGTTGTAATTTGTGTATAAGTTGCTTGACATAAGCATTAAAACATTTTGATAATACGATGCTAAACTTTCACTAAATAAGCAAATCTGAATTATTCTTAAAGTTTATAAATAAAAATACAATTTTAAAAAAAGACAATAATGTATCAGCTTTTTCAACTGTATATAAAAAACTAAAAGAAGTCTGAAGTTTATTAAGATATAAAAGTATGGGTCTTTTATATCAGTTCATCATTTACTACTGAGAATATAACTATAAAACCAATAGATCAATATGATAAGTATTTATCCATATTGATTTAACAAATCAGGAAAACAATATGTTGAGTGCTTTTCCTAGTTGACATGTTTCAAGTTTAGTATTTGTCTTGTTCTTGTTTAATTTGTTGATGGAAGGTCCGTGCCTGGAGATCTAATTATATTAATAGCGCCGTCTATTAATATTGAGTTTGACATGAGTTAATTGTGCTACTGAGCCGCATGGAAAAGTAGAATATCCGTAGTTGATACTTCTTTCTGAAGTATTGGTTATACTATGGATTTGCCCAAGCCACAATCATAGTATCTTGACTATCAGGTTAGGATGTAGATTTGTAGAAGGTGACATGGAATACAACAAAATCCCAATATATGTTAGAATACTTTTTACAATATTGCCGTAAAGACCATACCAAAAAATTCTTTTAAAGAGTAGAATTACTACATATTTAGCTCAAATTAGGGAACCTAAATTATCAAACTCCGTTTTATGTGGACTACAGTATATCTTAAAATATTAAGAAAATCGCCACGAAATCTACTTTTCAGTTGATAACTCTTGCAATTTCAAAGCAATCTCAAAGAGTAATACTTTAAAACAGATATATAAAGGAGAGTAATAAATCTAGCAACAATCCCAATTAAGCTCGTACATTATTTATAAAGCTATCTCCATTAAAAGCGTACAAAAATGAAAATTCAATGGACTATAGCTCGAGGTAGCAACTGTTTGGGCAACTAGTTTATAAGCCAAAAATGGTTCTTTTATTTAGTTTTATCATATTATACTATAAAATCAATTTCAAAAAATCATGGATTTTTTCCTTGTATACCCTCGTCCAAAATTTGACTTTTTCGAAGAAAGCTAATAACTCTATGAAAAATAGCGCTAAAATGACAAATAATACCTCAAATAATAGATATTTTTTTACTCTAATTGTCTGTAGCAATAAATTTAAAATTTTATTATAAAAGTATTTCTATAAACGCTAAAAACTAGTTTTTATATTTTTGCTTTTTTTGAGACGTTTTTGGTGGTAAATGTTTTTGATAAATACATGATTAAATGCAAAATTAAATTTTATGTTGAGTTTACTTAATAAAGCTAGTCAAAATACTATGTACTTTCGATGCCAATTTTGCATTTTAAAAATTTTGGATCGTTTTTATCCAATTTTTTCATCCACAGAATGTTTTTATTTTAAAACACCGCAACGCCTGAGATATATGAAAATTTTGAGAAATTTCGTCGAAATTGTTATTTTTTGGGATGCAATGATATGTAGGGAATGCTTAAATCAGAAAATATAGTAGTTACGAATGGAACAACAACTCATTGTAAATTGAAACGAGGTAGTAAAATAATTTTTTAATTCAACTGCCTCAAATAAATTTGATCTATCTATCAGAATTAAGAATTACCGTATTATCAGTTCAAAACATTTGTCAAACTATGATGTTCGACATGCAAACCATACAATGCTGCATTCTTCCATGCGTTTATCATCATGTTACTATGGAACCATAGAAGTTTAATTCTATTATATTCGCACGATATCCATATATTCATTCTAATTATATTATCATTCACATTTAATATGCTTGGTTGATAATACAGTTGCCTTCTACAACTGAACTAATAATTGTTTGATTTCATTTAACAGCTTAACTTGGTGTTCTGTCCAAAGAAGGACATTCGTCTCCAACAATTTGAATATCAAAATCACTATCACTCATAATAATGTCATCATAGTAATGAGGAAAAGCGTCCTCGCTCAATTCTCTCGTAATGCGAACGTCTTCGCCACAAGCGTTATCTTCAGAATGCAGAGCATCGTCATTGCTTAATACATTAACATCTTGCCCCAAAGACAAATATGTTCCCATTTCAATATTCATATCAGAAGATATAGATTGATTGCTGTTGGCGCTACCCATAGATTACAGACGATCTTTAGTGGCAGTACCAGTAATTTGTTTGTTAGTAATGTTGCTCATTTTAAATAAGCTAAATAAGCAAAAAAAAAAAAAAAAAAAAAAAAAAAAAAAAAATGTGTAAAAAAAGTTTTTGCAGGTAGATTAAAAAAATGAAATGCCAAAAGATTTTGTGAAAATAATCTTGCCAAAATATTACACTTTTATTAACGACACATTCTTTGGATGTATTTATACACACCCATTATAACTATTACGAGAATTTTATTATCTAAGTATATGATGTACATCAATGCATCTGCATTGATTTACTATAGTAACATCAATTATAGACTAAGACCTTGGATGTGAGATCTATGATGTACCTTGACAAAACACTATTATTTTTCTCTAGAAAAAAAAAACAAGTTTAAAGTATTGATTTACAGTAAATAGTTCTGAGCAAATAATACAGAGAAAATATCAAAAAGTTGTAAACACGTTTTTTTTCAATGAATCGCTTATTGGACAATTAACAGCTAATGGTGGTAAATTAAATAGCTGACAAAATTACCAACCGAATGCTTTCTAAATCCCAAAAAATGCAAATTTTTGATGGAGTTATTGATAAAACATGATTTAAGATGGATTGTTGGCCTAAGTGTAAACCTCATCAGTACTGAAAAATTATAAATGGTTTGTTGTCAAATTTCAAAAACATTCTTGCTTCATCAATATTTCCAAACCATTATTATCGATAAAACGAATAAAAAAAATGCATCTTATCGCCGGTATTTATACTTTATTTAGCCGTATTATGTTTGTGTATCTTCATGAAATAAAGATTATTTATTGATAACATGCCGTATGTATTTGTAAAATTCTTATCAAAGCTATTATATTTTCAAATTCCCAACTATAGATATGGGTACAGTGCCAATTTTGCAACGATATCACACAAATTCGCCACATTTTTAACAAACAAATGAATTCTGCACAACCTCAACGCTGCTGAGAGACGGAGTTGGTATAATGGCATCAGCAAGTTTTTAGCTTTGGATATTGTACTACTTTTATATACATCTATTTTTTTTCTTTTGTTCTATATTTCGCACTCACACACACACACACACACACGTACGCAAGCACTATTTCTTTTGTATAATAGATATAACAAACTCTTTTTACTCATTTAACGAAAAAGAAAATTATGCCTTTAGTTTTATTTGATTCAAAATGCAAACAAGTGTACCTTCAGAGTTAAATAAGTCCAACAATAATACCACGAACGTGGCAGCAACTGCAACTACAACAACGACAACACCTCGCCGTAGAAGAAGACGCCCTAGAAATAGAAGAAAACAAAAGTCTGTTTCTGCTTTAACCGTTACTTCGACAAACGAATCTTCGTCAACAGTAAAACATGCAACATCAAAAGATTCGGGAGAAACTTACAAAGATAAAACGCTCAATTTGACTGATTTATCGAGGTAAAATATGATTTAATAATATGATGTAACTCAAACTAACGATACATTTTACGCAATAGTGAAGCTCATGCTTTAGAAAAGCAACTTGCCGAGTTGCAAACACAATTGAAAATCAATTATGCCAACATGCCCAGTAAAGAACAAGGCCGTATTGCCAGTGCCATCGCAGCAGAGCAAATTAACGCTACCGAGGAAGAGATAGTGTATGTACGACACAGCCTTAAAAAGACATACCGCCAGATTTTCTCGGTTGATCTCATGTACGCCACTACGCATCATATTGAAGATAAATTATGGCGTTATATTTTTTACGCTGGCATTGAGGATGTTCGAAGTAAATTGCGCAAGGTAAAACTTGACGACGTAGAGAAAAATATAGCGCTTCAAAAAGCACTTTTCCATCGCATCGATGCTGCGTTCAAGTTTTATCGCGAGCTCAACAACACTGTAAAATCCTCATATCATATTGATACAAAAGTTTTGGGTATTGATTCAGTCCATCAAAAGGCAACCAGTGATGATGAAAGAATGGGAATTTTACTGCAATCAAATTATATTTGTATGGGTGATTTGGCTCGTTATCATGCTCAACAAGCAATGGCTTCAAAAAGCGTGAAAAAGACTATGGATTATTGGGCATTGGCAAAAACATGCTATCTGAAAGCAATTGATGTCTACAGAAAGAATGGAAAGCCTTATTCTCAATTAGCTCTTGTATCTATGTCTAATGGAAATGCAATGGATGTAGTTTGGTATTATTGCATGAGGTAAGAAAAGAAAGCGAATTATAGGATACACATGATATTAATGTATTTTATTTAGTTTGGCTGTAAAGCATCCTTCAACCGTTGGTAGAGATAATTTGAAATCATTTTATTCAAAGATCAGGTTTAATGCCAAGCCAAAAGATGATAGTTTGACCAGCATGATATCACAATTCGTAGAATCATTCTTACATATGCATCGTACTGTCATGTTCAATCAAAAAGACAGCGAAGAATTTGCCTCTACTCTCTCTGTAGCAGCTCAATTGGGTACAGCATTATATACAGTTATACTTTCCACTATAGAAGAGGAACAGGAAGATAAGACTTCATTATCAAAATCATTGATATCTATGCTGCATATCATGCGAACCACCTTAACTCGCAGTATAACAATTTTGATGATTTCTGTTTGGATAGCAAGTGAAAGAATTCGTGATAAGGCCAATTATAATGTTAGACCAATCATTCTATCGTCTCAAATTCACATGTATACGTTTGCCTTCAAATTACTGACAGGTGTCTATCGATCCTCACGCGAAGCATTAGAACAAGTCAAAGAATCGCTTGATGCTGAAAAGTATTGTCAATTAGAAACTATGGTAGACGAGACATTACTTCCTGGACTTGGCATTTGGTCCACTTTTCTCTTTACTAATATAACGCCTATCGCACAATACTGCATGACGGCTGCTAATGATGTGAGAAACCGAGAACCAGAGAAGAAGACATTAGTCAAGTCTATTCAATCTTTATTATCATTGCTTATCAGCCATCCCTCCTTTCCTGACCCAGTTTTAAATGTACTTCCACCTACGTATCCTATGTCAGAAGATTTGGTACTACTTGGTATCATGCCACTCTTTAACTTTCATAGTAAAGTTGATTTTTTCAAAGAAACAGCCTATCAAGTAGACGACGAAAAGAATCCTGAAGCACGCAAACAAGTACGATGGGGTCGTGTTCGTGATATGATTAAAAAAGTAGCTGATTCTAATTCATTTGACTTTATTCAATATAATCAAAATGAACAAAAATACAGCGTGATTGATGAAAATGCTAAGCGTCAACAACAAAGTCGATTCATGAAGGCATTAGCAACTCAACGTCTTATGGAACAAGTATCCTCATTAGAAAAAAATGTCAATCGCATGTCATTAGGCAAACGTACCAAGAGTGGCAGTGGCAATGAAGATACTGTTCCACCCATCAAGCCAGATATCTATACTTGTGTCATTGATATAACTGCCTTTTTGGATGGTTTGAACAAGGTCAAAAAGTGGGCTAATCAAACGTTAAATGTTGATCGACGTTCTCAGGGCAGTATTTTGGAGGTGATTGTGCCTTTGGAAGTAATTGATGTTTTGGATGATCACAAAAAGGGGACTTCACATACAAATATGCAGGCTCGTGAGTCTATTCGTTTCCTGGATCAGAAATTGCTTGAGAGCAGTAATAAGGCTGAAGCGCCCACCACATCTTTTCTTCGAACTCAAAAAATAACAGAAAAACTGACTGATTGGAATGAAGCAAAAGTTTATTGGATTGGTGAAGAAAGTAGATCAAATGTGGTTGATCATCTTATTTCTGATGGAGAAGAAGACCAAGGAATTGATTCTGATGTAGAAATTGAATCAGATATTGAATCAACTAGTTCTAATGAAGATTTATTCAAGCCAAGAAGACGAGGAGGTGATGATACTGAATCAGAATCCGAGTTGGAAACAGAATCAGAATCAGAATTAGAATTAGATGAGGATGATCAAGAAGAAGAAGAATATGATGAAGATGATGACCAAGAAATTCCATATACATTTGAAGATGTACCTAAATCATACAGAGCTATTCTTAGTTGTTTACTCTACTATCATAGTAAACAAGAGACTAGACAAGATAATCAGCCTGAACGTCTTGTATTAGTTACAAATGATGAAGATTTAGCTTGGTGGGCTGAATTGTTTGGAGATCCTAAAACTCGCAAAAGATTATTAATTAAAACTGTCAATGAATGGGATCAAATGGTCAGTAAATTAGATTTTGAAAAGGTTTATGAATATTCTTGGAGTCAAAACCGTTAATAAAAATGTATTTTATATATAATTTGGTTTTTATTATATTCATTTTGCTTCAATTATTTTTCGTATCAATAACTAAATAGTTGGAGTGAATGAATTTATTGCTTCTTGGCAGCCTTAACAGCAGCACCAACAGCGAAACGGCGCTAGTAAAAAAAACATTGATATTAGCATTTATTACATTCTCCAATCTCTCTCTCTCTCTCTCTCTCTCTCTCTCTACTCCTCTCTCAATCTAATATAATCATAATTGTCTACTTACTTGGTTCTTAAGCTTGGCCAACTTGAAACGATCAAAGTCAGTCAAGTTAGCACGAACCTTACGTTGTTCGAGCTTCTTGGCCCAGGCAGTCTTGGCCCACTTGTCAACAGTCTCGTTCTTCTCCAAAGCCTTCTTAAGAGCAGCTTGACCAACGGCACGAGGAAGATCCTTGAGGACGAGAGGAGTCAAGACCATACGACGGAAGGGGAAAGCTTGACGGACAACACCGGTGGTAGGACCATCGATGAGAGCCTATTTAAAACGAAATTTTGTGTGAATAATTCGTTGCATATATCTATATAAACAATGATCTTATCAACTTACGCGGTTATGATCAACAATATCGACAATGACGGCTAACTTGCCGGCATCGGCACCGTAGTTGATAAGGACAACACGGCCAACTTCAACTTGACGCTTGAAAGTACCTTGCTATTGAAATTAAATATTATTAGTATTTTTCGACGTATTAGATCTGACCCTCCCTCAATGTCAATTCTCCCCCAATGTTGAATCTTATAAACATCTATATGCTTCCTTGATGCATAAAATCCATCCATCGTTTTTTGAATCAATTAATCTATCATCTATCTAATAGTGCTATCTATATTCCCAATCCCATTTCGTTATATTATGTTATACGTACAACCATTGTTATGGATTATATAGTCAGAGAAAGAACGTTGAATCTATCAAATTAAACAACACATTTACAGGCCAAAAAATTACTAAAAGCATCGTTCCGGACATCTCTTGCGCTTATTAAAAATGTGTATCAAAATTTTTTATATCCGGACCGAAAAGAGGGAGTACAATTAACGTCCAGTGAATTTCATGTCCTGAATATCAATGGGTTTTAGGCAGTTTTTTAAGCGTAGAACCCAGGTACTCCATATCTTTAAAATAAATACACACAAACTCTTTCAACCGAAAATAAAGCTCTTCAAATTAAATGTTTCAACCCAATTTCACATGAAGAAGCGATAGTAAGAGTGAGTTTAACAAAATCACAAAATTGGAATTTTCAACCCGAAAAGGGAATGATTTAACAAAGCATAATTATTTTAAAAGAAATGGATATTAATTTTGCAACAAATTACGTAAAGATTGTTTATCTAAATGTATATTAATTGAAATTTAACCTTTTGTATGAAGTATGAATAATATGTGCTACAATTTTCTCAATTTTCAAGTATGAAAGTTGTTTAAAATTTACACTAGTAAATGTACAAATAAAGCTGCACAGATACCAATTTAGCAGTAATGCATATTTTGCATATTAACTGTAATAAAGTTGGCTTTTTACTGAAAAATAACAAATTTGAAGCACTATTTAATGGGCGTCGGTGCTCGAATACCTCCTTAACAGCAATGCAAGCTGTGTTATATATATTAGATGAATACACAACAAGATTGATAGCTTGATTTCAAATAAAATTGAGTCCCTTGTCGATTAATACAATAGTTCTAGATTGTTTTAGTTTTCATACCAATTACTTTACATAAATTATCGTTAAAAACAAACATTTCAAGGACAACGAGTTTTCTCCGACTTGACAACAATTAATTCCTTTAAGAATAACTGCGGTTACACTTAATGTAAACAAATAAAAGAAATACAGCTAAATGCCTAAAACGTAGTGCAGTGAATACCAATTAATCAGAGTAAATTTGCGTGCGAATTGAATGCGTAAAAATTCTGTAAAAATATTTTTTTTTATTAACGATGCGTATTTGACACACATTTTATTGGACCAATTATTATGATCTTCATCCGTAATATGGGTTAAATGTATCAAGAAATGTTGCTTATACATAACAACTCCCTTGCATGTCGGGAAAGATAAGGGTATTTACGTTAGTGATGCATGTCTGCTGAAGATCATCGACGACCAACATGAGATTATACATCAAATATACTTGTATTTGTATATGAATACTTATAAAAGCAAGTCTGACACGTTATACAATCATCTTGATTAATAGATAAATAAATAAAAAAAAGTACTGTCTCGAACATTCATTATAGAATATGAAAACTGGATTACTAGATTTTATTGGTTGCCATGCCATAAAATTTTTTTGGAAGATCGCTGGGAACAACAAAAAAAAAAAAAAAAAAAAAAAAAAAAAAAAAAATAAAAAAAAAAAAAAAAAAAAAAAAAAAAAAAATAAAATAAAAAAAAATAAAAATTTTAAAAAAAAAAAAATTTAAAAAATTTTAAAAAAAAAAAAAAAAAAAAAAAAAAAAAAAAAAAAAAAAAAACATGTTAGATTCAAGGAGGACTAATTTACAGAAAATAAACAAGATTTGGGTTTTTAAGGAGTAAAAGCAAAATAAAAAGGTGATGTGATAAAATGATAAGATGAATTGATCTAATCTAATAAATTTTTTGATCTACCACTAAAATTCTTGGCCGTAGCCATTAAAATAAATAAAAACTAGCTGATATCACAAAATGTAGTACGAAATAGTTTAAGTGTGAGAAATTACAAATCCCAGGTAAACCCCGAAATCTTTTTTTCTTGCAAAATAAGAGTATTATATACTTACATTGCTGTTATCTTTTGTTATCTTGATATGGACGATTGGAGAAATAAATGAAAATATTCCTTTTAATGCATCTTCAGTTACTCTTGGATCCAAATTGGTAATGATTAAGGATTTATCGTTGTTAAAATCTGTCATTTTTTTAATAGAGGGTATTTTCAAAATAGAGAAAAAAAATATTTATAAAGAAAAAGGTATTTAGAACATAAAATCAAGGACCTTTATATACGTTATGCCATTGATTGGCTTGCCTTAATTGGACTAGCGCTTGCTTTTTAATCTTGTAGAATAGGTTTAATACGTCACTGCGTCAATAATGATTGGATGTTTTGATCTAGAAATGAAATTTCGGCATTTTATTGCTTAAGTTTCTGTTCCCCAGTTTTGACTTTAGTTCGGCTAATTGCTATAAATTTACGCATTCTTAAAACGGCAATTAAAAATTTATGTAAAAACTTTTTAATTAGAACAATTTATTTCAGACTTTTCCCTTGCTTAGGTCAAAAAACAAAAGCCATACTCAAATGTGTAATGTAGTCATTCTAAATAATTTTTAATACTTTTTTTTCTTTATATCAAGTAATAAAATATGGAAGAAATTATCAATTCTATACTAATATTAATAACTAAAAAAAAAAATTTTTTTTGAAGAAAAAAAAAAAAAAAAAAAAAACGGAAAAGAAATGCGCATTTAACCTTAATAACAGCCTCGTCTGGTTTTTATACGTTGTATACCGGAGATTTAGGAGAAATAAAAATTCCCTAATCTCTAAAATTTTCCTATATAATTCTTTTGTAACCTTGGGTTTCTTGATCTTTTCTTTTTAGTTTAATAAAATTATGGATTATAATAATCTCCAGAATCACCCTTCAGGGCCAGAATCATTACCCTCATTAATGTATGTTGATTGTCCCCCTCCTCCTCCTCCGCCTCCTCCTCCACAACAAGATATACATCAGCCTCAAACAAAGAAGAGGCCAAATAAAGTTCATGTATCGGCTGCATGCGTAAAGTGACATAATGAGTACTCCTTGAAAAAAGTACAAAACCATTGACCAATCTTTTTGTGTGTATATAGATAAACTGCAAAAAAGCGCATTTAGCTTGTGATGGTAAATATAGTGAATGTTTATAACAAAAATAATTCTCCTATTTAATTTATATTTTTTAAAAAGTATCAAGGCCTTGCAATCGCTGTGTTACTACAGATAAAGCAGATACATGCCGTGATATTCAACATAAAAAGAGAGGCCGTCCGAAGATGATGAGAGATGCAAACAACAATAAAATTAGACCCGTATCAAATACTACAGCAGTAGGTGCTGGTAATTCCTTAAACAGTAATCGCATTATACCAGAACCCAATATTGAGTTTTATCCTGTCATTGCAGCTGCATCATCATCAAATGATATAATGACAGTAAAGTATTTCCTGAAATAACCTTATTTTATTTCATCACTAAAATTTAAAAATTAGATATTTCTGTCCATGGATTTATGTTGCGCAAGAGTATCTGACAAATCGCTAGAATATTTGGAGCTATACCCTCAAGAATTTGGTCATCGCTCATTGTATGATTTTTTGATACCTGGTGAAAATCAACAAAGTTTATCAAAATTGCATCGTTGTTTATTAGATAATGCGGTTCAACATCAACAAATAAGATTGCCAAACGATCTTATTAGATCTTCTAGCGAGAAGTTTTTTGCCTCGTCACTTGACAAACTACTTAATATTGCTAATGGCTCATTGACACTCAAACAGAAATTGAAATTTCATAAAGGCCGTGATTCCAATAATTTCGAGGAGATGAATTGCAGATTTTATTTAGGGGGTGGTTTTGGTGCTGATCTATTTGATGCATCAAGTTTTGGTCAACTTTATATAGTTTGTATAGCATCGCCTATCGCTAATGTTATTAGCATAAGCGATGTCATTCACTTACCACCATTGATCATGAATAATAACAATGATTCCTGCTCAACCGTATCTTCTCCTATTTCATCTCCTGCAGCAATAGCTACTCATATCAATGTATCATCAGATCAGTTATCAAAACCTGATGATATTGAGAGCGAAGGGGATGATATGATGGATGATAATGATACCCATAGCAATTCTAATACACCTACGGCCACTATGAGTATTAGTAATACCAGTAGCAACACAATTCAATTGCCTCTTATTTCACCAAATCAGCAATCTTTCGAAACTAATAATAATAACAATAATAATGATGATGATGATAATAATAATAATAATAATAGCAAATCAGTTTTGGACAGATTTCGCTATAATTCTAAACCACCATCTCAGCAATTTATACACCCTAACGAGTTATATTATTTACAGACTACTTCTAGTAGACTTTCATCTGAAGCTATTGCACATACAACCTACCCTTACTTGTCAAAATCAGCAGCTTCTGTCACCGCTGTTGGTAGTGGCCCACTTGCTAATTATAACAGTCATTTCAAAAAATAAACGAGATATATAACTTTATGACTATAAATAGTGATTTATTGATGTTACACTTTTCTAAATGTAATCTGTGTCGTGTGTTATTCTCACATATATATATATATATATAACTCCTTTAGGAAAAATCTACGAAGTAAAAATTATCATGTTGAATTACGATTTTGTTTGAAAGCTTCTTTTGGGAAAGTTGACCTCATTTCAAAATAAAGTATCATAAGTATATTCACTAGTTTTATTGAAAATGTTGGAGCAAAAAAAACTGAAATTTATTGGAATAGGTTGGCTCAATGAGCAAATAGCTATTACCGTTAAAATTCTACTAGACCAGAGGTACACTTATAATTCTTTTAATCCAAAAGAGATATCGGAAGGTATAGCCATAAAAGATAAAATAAAAAAAAATTAATCCATTTTTTTTTTATTTGATCTACTATGTCTGCCCAACTTTTTTTTTCTCAATTATATAAAAACAAAATACAGGTACATGTTCTTGAAGTGTTTAAATTCTATTCAAAAATCGTCTCCTAATAAAACTTATCTCTATTAGGTTGAATTGTCTTTAGAACTAATAATAATATTTCACATTTTAACGGCTATTTTACTGCTGAAAACTTAAATATTAAGCTTTAATATCTCCGCAAAAAACTAAGACGCACTGTATTACCACCTTCTGATAATAATATTTACTTGTTTCGAGTTTCGAAGCACTCTATGGCACATTTAAGTATGGAAAAAACTTTAAGAATTTTTTTTTTTAATTTTTTTTTTTTAGCAAATCTCAAAATATTTATTACATTAAGCAGTAGTTATTTGTTGTTCATGCCATAGACCTTATCAAGCACTATCAGCTATCAGATACAATTTGATCCTTCGAAAAATATTGCTTTTTCCTGGAGATATCCTCAAAAACTTGTTGTACAGCAAAAGTATTCTCTCATTTTTATGAGTATTCACTCATCCCAAATCTTGAACTTCAAAAAAAAAATTGGTAAAAATCTCGTTTTCTGTACGAAAAATGTGACTAAAAAGTTTACCAATAATTAGGTCGATAGAAAATTTCACTATGCATTATATTATTTATTTAAATTTAAAAAATGCTTGCAAAAAGTGGTGTGCATCTTCAAAAAACCTCCAAAATTTCGATTATATCTTCTGTAAAACATAGTGTAAAACATTCGTCCAAATTTTGTTTCAATGAGTATAAAATTTAAAACTGTACAAACCTCCTACCTCGCGGAATTTTAGTTCAAACAACTTATAACTTTACATAAAAGTAGGTACTACGCATTGCAGTAAAATGAGAAAATAAAAGCGTTAAAAAGATACAGTTTAAACCTTTCTTTATTAAAAAAATATGGATAATGTGCAATAAGTCTATATTTCTAATTTCTACTCTATCTATATTATTTGTAGATTTTTTATGTCTGGCAGTTTGTACTGTAACTGTCAGTGATTTATCTGAATTAGGAATTACGGGATTACCAATTTAGAGCATTTGTTAAACCATAATGTTTATCATGCAAATCAGGCCATCCAACATTCTATGCGTCTATCCATGCTTTTTATTGAATCATAAAGACAGTAGAACAACCCTTACTTTGGTCTATGTGTTTTTTTGGTTTATTTTATGGTTCTACTTGGTTTTTTTTATTTTTATAATAAAACATAGTTTTATTTGAGATGGCATTTGATTTCTTGTGTGTGGAAATGGTATATTATCTTTATAGTTCAGCACACGCATCTTAAATACAATAACCTGGAATGGCAACTTTCACAGCCTACTATGTGTTGTATTTGCACACATAATGTACCTGAAATCGTAGTTTAAATATGGCAATTAACTATGCCTTAACATATTGAGCATATGCGTCATATCAACATTATAAATAATTAACCTGATAATCACATAAGCTAAGTTCTGATAATCTAGACTTATGATAAAAGATAGAAAATAAAAAATGATAATAATTAAGCGTTGCCAAGAGCAACTAAAGACTTTAGACTGATCATTCATATCTGAATTTAATTACATTAGCATAAGTGAGGATTGACACTAAAATTTAGTATGAGAACACTGTTCTAGACTGGTGTGTAAGCAATCCTTAAATCAAATATAAATAGCAGTAGACATTCACCCTTCATTCAATTCCCCATCTCGTTTTTTATATATAATAAAGGCTTACAGATCCTCACGTACTTCTACTTTGCTTATTATATATATTTACAACACTATGTATCTAAAAAATACTAACAGAATGCGCCTATAATAGTTTGGCTGCGCGCCCATATTTAAAACAATTAAAATATAAACTCTGTAAATACTGAACCAAATAAGCTGCCGCTGAGCATGGACATAGATGTAAGTAGTTATTACATTTATCTCATATATTAGCTTCCGTGAGTGGTTGTGCATTCGGTAAACTTGAACAGCAATTCAATTACCTGCTTTTTACCCTTAATTAAGGTTATTAAGTTCATTAGTTATCGCCAAATACGAGCTCAGATGAGCTCCCTTTGCAGCGATAGGTACGTCTATTATTGATCCACAGAACTTCTATTATATTACTATAGCCTCCCCAAGTTGCTATAAAAGTGTGAAAAATGGAAACACGCACTTTTATAAACTACTTTGTATGGAGTGTTTCAGATGTTCCTTAGAAAATTTTATAAATCAAATAATGATTTGAGATCAAACTTTGAAGTTGCACTTGATGCTCAATGAATATATGAATAACATACTGTATCTTGGTTTTATAAGCTTACAACTATTTTTTAAAGGTATTTAGCACGTTTTTTTTTAAAAAAAAATAGAACTCTTTTTCTTTTAAAAAAAAACAAAGCAACTGGAAAAAAGGCTTAAAATCAATGAATTGATTCAAATGGGCTGAAAGTTTCAAAATATATAATACAGCTTTAATTATATGGAGATATAGAATTTAGCATTATTTATTGATTTTTTGCTTAGCTTGTAGTAGTAGTAGAACGCCCATTATTTTTATAAAAAAGCGTTGTACTGTTGTACTATATTTTACGGCATGAAGGTTGTGATCATTGTTAAAGAATTTGGTGATCTAACCAAAAGAGCCTTGTGAAGCTGAAAATATATCTTGCTATTATTTCATTGGTTCCTGTTATTTGCATATTTTCAACCCTCGTTTTGGAATGTAATGTATTATCGTTGCTGTATTAAAAAAGTACAATTAAAATTAAGGGGATAGATAGTTCAAATAAAACTTAGCATGTAGCACATGTGCTAACATTAGGTATTAAAGGATATAACATGAAAAAGTCTCGATTGATTGTTTGTTTGATCAAATGGCTAGTTGTCAACGACAAAACATATTTTTAAATATTAAAAATATTAGAAATATGGAAGTAGCGCCATCGTTGGCAGAAACAATTTTTGTCGAAACTCTTTGTTGTCTAAAACCTCCAAACGTCTTCCTGAAGATCCAATTTTCCTAAAAAAAAAACACACAAATAGCTTGTGGAATCTAACTTTTTTCTTGATTTCAACATTAACCCTCGGATCGACTTGAAATATCTCAATTAGATTTCAATAAAAATCGTTAACCTATGGATTAGGTACTTGGCAACGCATATCCATAACTACGTAATTTATTCTCCGTAAATCTTGTAATTATGAATAGCCTATTGATGATATCTTTTAGATTTTCAATTCAAAGTAATTATTTTTGTTGAAATATTCTAATTGATGTATCTTTAATTCACAATAGCTTCGATTATTTTCAGAGAAATTCCACGACAGGGTAAGAATTTGCAATTAAATGTTGACGGCAATACATATTAGATATGGTAGCTTATCTACCCACAAAGATCCATTTATTATAGTATTGTGTTCATAATCCAATGCCATTCATATTTTGAGAAAAAAGATTGAATACTTTAAGAGCCTTTAATCAGGATTTGCCTTAATTTTTTACCATACACATTAAGATATAGTATCTTACAATTGCCAAAGAATGGCTCGCCTTTAGACAATGCTAACATTTTCATAGATGCATTATATAATATACAAGCATTGAATTGTTTGATATTGGTTGAATCATTTAGATGCCATTAAAAATAAGCATCTAACTAGATATAGATGTTAAATATTATCTGATTTCACTATGCTACTAGACAGTAGTTATCTACTCTATGATGGCTATATAAACACTTATATTCTTTACATATTCATGTGAAAAAAGTGACTCGACACCCCCTCTTTTTTCTATAAAATTTATACACTTCAAAAGAATCCCCCGCAATTTTTGCTTTCTTTCAATCTTAACTATGTCTAATCCCATCGAAGAAGGAAAGAAATTAGCTGCTTATCAAGCCGTTGATGAATACATTAGTGCTGATCACAAAGTAGTAGGAATCGGATCCGGATCCACTGTTGTATACGTTGTTGAACGTATTTTGCAAAAGCCTGAGCTCAAGCATATCGTCTACGTTCCTACTTCCTTCCAATCTAAATTGCTCATTTTGGAAGGTGGTCTCACATTGGGTAGTGTTGAACAATATCAAGAAATCGACGTTACAATTGACGGTGCAGATGAAGTTGATGAGGAATTAAATGCAATCAAGGGGGGAGGAGCATGTCAGTTCCAAGAAAAATTGGTCGCCGAAGCTGCAAAAAAATTTGTCATTGTTGCAGGTAAGATTTCATGGTTAAATTGTTGCAGCAGCACAAAAAAATAGCTAACATGGTCAAATCATCAAGATTTCAGAAAGAAGAGTAAAAAACTCGGTACAGAATGGGTCAAAGGTGTTCCTATTGAAGTTGTACCCATGACATATAAATCTGTTATGAAATCAATTGACACCAAGCTTTCGTTGAAGCCTATTTCCTCCAAACTTCGTATGGTAATGTGTAGATATAGTAAAAGTATGTATAAAAGTAAATATTCAATCTGATCACAAATCTAGGCTGTAAACAAGGCTGGCCCTGTCGTAACTGATAATGGTAATTTTGTCATTGACACACATTTCGGTGCCCTTGAGAATCCAGCCCAATTATTAAAAGAACTTAAATTGTTGACTGGTGTTTATGAAGTTGGTTTGTTTTGTAACATGGCCGAGAAGGCATACTTTGGTGAAGAAGATGGTTCAGTAAAAGTTTGGTCGAAATAATTTAGTAAATTAAATGATTGAAAAACTTGATTATTTTTTTGCTCAACAACGAATAAAATGTACACGAGTACCAAATTTAAGAAAAAGGAGATTGTTTCTATTACAATTCGTTTTTAATAAACTTAAATTATATGAGACACTAGATGATATGGTTTATCCCCCCTTCTTCAATGGCTCCACATATAAATTTTTTTTTTTTTTTTTGTTCAAAAAAAAAAAAAAAAAAAAAAAAAAAAAAAATGTATAAAATCCGGACGCGCTCCTCTTCCAGGAAATCAAAAACTATATCTTTTTTTTTTTTTTTACAACCGAAAAAAAAATATTGGCAACCACGTGTAACCAAGATATAACAAAATTTCCAAAAAGTCTCTGCTTTAAATATTTTTAATAATAAAAAATGATATAATTGAAAGGGTTTGATTTGATGACTGTACAAAGAATGGACAAATAAACCCTTCATTATATAATACAATGGAGGAATTCATAAAAAGAACTAATAAATTTGCTGAAAAAAAGTTTGATGGGGTGAGGATGGGGTAATAAGAAAAAAATTCAAGTAATAAAAAGGGTAAAAATGAATCGTGAATTTGGAAAGCATTTATGCCTTACCAGCCTTCTTGGTGGCAGCGGCCTTCTTGGTGGCAGCGGCCTTCTTGGCGGGGGCAGCAGCCTTCTTAGCAGATGTAGTAGCCTTCTTCTTGGGAGCCTTAACACCAGCCTTTTCGGTGGTAGTGGCCTTCTTCTTGGGAGTGGCAGTCTTCTTTGCGGCAGCCTTCTTAGCAGGGGCAGCAGCCTTCTTAGCAGGAGCGGCAGCCTTCTTAGCAGGTGTAGCGGTCTTTTTAGCAGGTGTAGCGGTCTTTTTAGCAGGAGCGGCAGCCTTCTTTGCGGGAGTAGCCTTAGTGGTGGTAGCAGCCTTCTTAGTGGTGGTAGCAGCCTTCTTGGGAGAAGCAGCCTTCTTAGCAGCAGCCTTCTTGGGAGCGGCAGGCTTCTTATCAGCAGCCTTCTTTTCAGTCTTTGTCAACTTGACAGTACCAGAAAGACCTAAAATCAATTAATCATCATAAAATTAGTTAATAAAATAAACCAACACTAATCCATTTTGCTTTTTCTTTAAAAATAATGCCTTCAAGTAGGATATTTACCTTTAGGAAGATTGAACAAGTTCTTGGCTTGACCGCGCTTGATGGCAGCAGCAATTTGAGAATCAAAATGAGAACCGGCAATGACTTTATAGTTGGCCAAAATGTACTTCTTGATAGCAGGTCTAGAAGAACCCTTTCTTTCCTTTAAGGCAATGATAGCATCTGCAATGAGGTTTATAAATAAATACCTTACACCAAGATATAATTTTAAGAAATTTTACTTACTTTGAATCATAGCTTCATACTGGATAAATCAAAAATAAAAATATAAAAAAGTTATATAACGTCTCTTTCAATCAATTTATGTATTCTTACGGTTGGGTGTTCGGCCTTCTTAGCAGGAGTAGTTTTCTTTGTAGCGGCAGCAGCAACCATATTTTATAATGTTAAATTCTTTTGAGTAAAAGTGAGATGAAAAGAGGAAAACAGAAAAGAGAAAAGCATTTCCTGCGTTTGCAAAAAGTGCGCCCTTTTTATATTCGAAAAAAATTGGGTTTGCTGGCCGAAGTTAAAATGGTAAAATGGGCCAATCAGTCGACTTGCTTGATTTTTTTTTGGCTTAATTTTTGTGTAAAAAAAAAAGGGACGCGCTCACTCGCAATAGATTTTTTTTTTTTTTTTTTTTTTTTCAAAAAAAATAAAAACGAAAAATGTAATTAGAAGGTTTTTACTGTAAAAAAGATGCCCAATTTTCAATCAACAACATTTAAAGTGTTCCTGAGAACCTCTTCTATTCGATTTTTGTAAAGTAACTCTTTATTTTACAGTTATTTTAAGCGAAATGTGATCTAATAAATGAAATCAATTTTGACAACTTTTTTATTTTTAGTTCTCCTTTTATAAACAAAAAAATAATAAAAAAAAAAAGCGAAGTATCTTTCTGGTGTATCTCTTTACAAGGGCTTGGTAGCATAGTCTATATGCATATCATTATGAACCTCTTCATGTCCAGAAAACTAATTTTAATATTGATTTGATTTTACATTAATAAGTTTTAGAAATTCTTATAGATTACAAAATGCACATCGTTTTTACTTTTAAGAAAAAAAAAACAAAGTCGCCATATTAAATTATAACCTCTTCTTAATTGTATTTGACCTAATCTAAAAGTAATATGGATATATGAAATAAAGGCATACTTACATTATATAGCGATTTTCTTGTTTTCTGTAATTATCTGTATACAAATTTCAACGTATTCAAGATTGTATAGCTATAAAAATAATTTTGTCTGTGTGGGTAAAAAAAAAAAGAAAAAAAAAAAGAAAAAAAAACCCCAAATATTTTAGAAATGAAATGTTGAAAATGTGTATTGAAAAGCATAATGATCCATTGTAGCTATTAACAGTTTAATAATACTCTTTACAAATACTAGGAAATACCAAAATTTGTGTTTATTTTATTACAGTAGCCTTTCGTTTATTAGCAATAATTGTTTACATTCTGAATACTCCCCCAGAAAAAAAGAAAAAAAAGTAGCATCAAACATCGTTTCATGAAAAAAAAAACCCATTAATACCAATTACAAAAAAGGCATCCAAAATATATGATCCCTGGTATCATTGAATAGCGCTTAAGCTGTAGATTACAATCATACTAATAAAAAGCCTTTTATATAGCCTAAACCTCTCGTTAAATGTCTAGAAAAAAAAAAGGGATTTTTTTTTGTTTTGAGTATTTCCATTCCACGATGACCAAAAAAAAAAAAGTGACCCATGCAAAATTCAACAAGTATATTCAATGAACAGGACACTTTTTGAGTACTATCACAAAGCGATTGTAATTTTTCTTACAGAATGCATCGATCTGTAGTAACATAATTGGTTTTATTTATTGCTATGGTTACTCTTTTCATTGTATAAGAAGGAAATGATGCTTTATCAGAATTTCAAATTAAGAAAAAAATATTTTGTTTTAGACATGGCAAAATCAACATATAGCAAAGAGTTATCTATAGTCCCTTTAGAAAAAATTTCTTTCATTACTAATTCTCAACTAGTTCTAATTTTATGTTTTTATTTTTACAAGTTGCCAAGCCAAAGTATTATCACTTTACAATTGCTGATTGATTTCATCAGGTGCCCAGGTTTAAGAAATTGAAAAAAAAAAAAAAAAAAAAAAAAAAGAAAAAAAAAAAGAAAAAAAAATCTTTAAAAACATTGCACGAGGCGACCGTTTCCCCTTTTGTTCGATATGATGCTTTATATATATAAATCAATATAAATACCACTATATGCAAGAATCAAGGACTGATCAATCTCACAAGTATTAGTACTTGACAATACATTAACGAGTATGGGTTGTATAAGAAAGTATTAGGAAAAAAACTATTGCTTGGGACTCATCAAATTTGTTCAATTAAAATTTGCTTCTCAACTCATAAAAAAAAAAGAAAAAAAAGCGAAGCACATTTAGTTTCTCCTTTTCATTTATGCCATAATGTCTCCCTAAGAGTGAAGTAAATAATAATGTAACTTTTTATAAGATGATAGGCTGCATTTCACTATGTAATTTTAAATTTCAAAGGTACAACTTTACAACAGCTGTATAAGTGGTGTGATGTTTGAGATGTATTAGGTTAAATTGAATATATACAGTACATCGTAAATCAGATCTTCCAAAAACAAGTTAAAGGCCTAGGATATTTTACTCAAGAATTAGGTGTTGCATTGTACTAGTATCTCGGTTTTGCCGTAAAAATCATAGTTCTTTCTGTTCAAGTAAAACGCATTATATAATATATGCTCTTCCTTCATAAATCAGGTTTAAGAGGTGCAAAAGACAAGAAAAAAAATTCCCACCCAAGCTCATTTGCCCTATTTTGAGATAAAAACAAGGCATCTGATATGTACTCTAAAATAAAGTATCATGTAATAATGTTGTAATGATGGCTATGCAAAAAGGGTGTCCCTTTTTTTTTATCAAAAGACGAGATAAACAGCTATCAAACATTAATCGCATGTCAAATTACACAAATTAATCTCAAGTGACACCAAGTGTATCTGTTTTGTTTGATGGCTCTGAATCCTGAAGCCGTTTATACTAACGAATAAGCATTTGTTATTACTAGAAAGATTGACTAATACCAAATACAACTATTTGCCTGGCTGTCATCATATGAAAATAAAAAGCATAGTTATTTCTCTTGCCTTTATATTTTACTAGATTATAATATTATATGGTATGCTCTTCTGAAAGTATCCTGAGTAACTTGTGTACCATTTTAAAGTTATATATACATTATTTCTTAGTTTCAACGTGCTACCATTTGCAAACTTTTAGCTGTAAGCTTCTCCAATCAATTTTGTATGTTTGAGATTATGTTTCTTCTTGGCAGAACCATTTTTGATCCGGTTTTCAGCCTTCATCTATAAGGTAATAGTATAGTAACAAAGGCTTTCGAAAACAATAAATTAAATGTTTATAACAATTTAATTTTTTAGTGTTTCTGCTTCAATGATTGTTTACTGTAACAAAAGCATTGGAGGTCTTCATATTTGCTACATAAAATATGATGCCTTCCATTAAAAAAGTGCATGATCAAGTATGCCTGAATGGACTTGTGCTATTTACAAAGCAAATCACTGCGTATACAAGTTATTTTCGAAGTTTAGACCAAATATACACGTGGTATGATATTTATAATTGCTAAATAATTTAACCTACTTTCTATTGAAATATATGTTAATAATAAAATTGCTGTCTTTTTTTTTTTATCATTATATTATAATAGTGAAACTTATATTCCAACTCATGTATCATGTAAACACTGTAACTATAGAAAATTAGCTATGTTTCACGCAACAGTAATTCAATCCGAGCTGTTTAATTATATAACAGCTGGTTTGATCTTGAAGAATACGCTATATTTCTAGTTTGACAATTCGGACATTTAGAAAAATTTTACTTTCCAAATGTGATAATATAATCGGGAAAATTGGCTTATTAATTAAACACATTTAATTTTAAATGCTTTTATATTGAAGTTATTATTAATTTGTGTAATTTGCTATCGCAAAAACTTCAGATTTTTAAGCATTAAAGTTATAGAATATATGAATTAGTTTAATATCTTAGTAAAAATCTCGCTTTTAGGCGAACTTTTTACTTTGTAAAAAAAAAACTTCGAACTATAATTTTAAATCGGATTTTCTTTGCCATGCCCAGTATATATTTTTACTTTACGCATTAAACCCAAGTTTACTAAATGATAGCATTTGCTTAGTATAATATGTTGTTTCAAATTTATTCCATTTAGATCAATGTTCATTGAAAACAACCTTTTTTCCAGCTTTTTTTATATTTTTTGGACGTAATCAGGACAAATTCTTGGCTGTTGTTCATAAATATTCATTCAAAAACAGCCGTTTGCTAATAAAATTAAGACATTCCATTATTCAATTAACTGAGCATTTATAACTTTTTTATAGTTCAATTTTGACCTACAATTCGATATTGTAATTTTTTTCAAAAAGTATCAGAAGCACATTATATATTATATATATATATATAAAAGATAAAAAATACTCAAGGAAGTGCGCGTTTCCACTTTACTA
Organism: Mucor plumbeus; assembly: GCA_016758945.1. Taxonomy (NCBI): domain Eukaryota; kingdom Fungi; phylum Mucoromycota; class Mucoromycetes; order Mucorales; family Mucoraceae; genus Mucor; species Mucor plumbeus. The sequence goes on from JAEPRC010000179.1 coordinate 61,973, forward strand.
TTCTTACAAAGACTTATAAAGGTTAGGATGTAAATTATTTAAGGATAAACCCTAGACATACATTCCATTAAGATGGGGGCTCATTTGAATCTATAAGCAGTAGTAAGCAACGATAATATTTATTAAATACAATAACTAAACATAAAAAATAAATGCAGTAGAAATGTAAATATAAACAAATGAAGCTTATTACAAAAAAGTTCTGAAGACTTCAAATAATTGAAAAAGTATGAGAGCATTTCTAGTAATTGTATATTAAAAAACTTAACAAGATTTACTTACCAATAACTCTCAGGACTCGAACTTACCCTGTCTTCTGAGTTCTGAAGATTGGTAAGATACTAATTGAATCGAGCGTTGTTTATTTTAGAACATAGACTAAATCGGGTACATCTAACAGCTTATGGAATCATCAATAATAAAGATTCTGTAATGATTAATAATTCACATTACATGACAACATATAAATTGTATGAATTATTTTCAGTTGCAAAAGATACATATAAATACTCGGACGTCAAAACAGATATAGAACTTTGGTGGAAATATCTGTTCTAAATTATCCCATTTACATTCTCACTTTATATTATCTTTTACTTCAATAAAGCATAATAAATATTACAATACCAATTATTATAAATACATATTTGTTCCCATATTAATTGCATTTAATATATAGTAAGTATAGACCACATAATAATTGTAACAATTAGAGTAACACCAAAGCCTACCTCTTAGTACATCCTTCTTACCAACTGATTTATCGAGACTTGTATAAAATAAATTCAACGTAAAAAGTATCGTTTATTAAGATTAATTGGATAGGAGTTTATATAGTTATTGGATATTTGGAATAAGATCTAATGGACAGGGATCCATTAGAAATAATAGTATAAATTGCAGTGGAATTACATACTAAAAGCTTGATAATCATAAAATAACTTAATTTACAAGTATCACTCACAGAGTTCATACCACTTGAAATATTAAAGTGCAGCAATAATAAAGAGATACTCAAAGTGAACACAATAACAAACGCATGCGAAAATACAAAATACTTTTGAATCAATACATGTCGTGTGAACGATAGCACCCTTGATCACAGTGCAATCGATTACACAAATAATATATAAACCAAGAAGTATTTTACCTAATTCAATAAATAATAATATCAAAGATATTAGGTTTAAAATCAACTATTCCCCTGTGTCATAGTTACACTACCAATAAATAAGATTTCAAGCACACATTAGAACTCACACCTTAAAATCAAGGTTACCTAAATAGATATAGCCAATAGCTCCCAAAAGGCCTACATTGTCGCACTTGACATATAACCCTTTATGGTCGATGCTTCGCATGATTTATCCTTTCAATATAATATTAGTAACAACAACTCAAAATTAGAAGATTACTCCATTCAAGTCTGATGGTATACAAGTTCTCTAAATCACTATAAATACCCTCATACTTTTTCAATTATATTTAATCTTCAGAAATCTTTTGTAATAAAACTTTAGCTGATTATAATTGTATTTCTACCGCTTTTATTTTTATATTTTTTATTAAAGTAAAAAACTTCATCATTATTTACTGAATAAATGATTATTAATTGATAAATGTGTAGATATGTAATATGTTATTTTTCAGTGATAGTATTGCTACAAGCTATGTTTCATTGTTAGTTCCTGATAGACAGGAACCAGTTACAGAACGATGGAACATCCTAGATCTGTCAGAGGTTTTCTAATTTTGGAATGTTATAATTCTGATAGATCACTAACCACTCCATTGGATCCAAGATAATTGTACTTCTTACAGTATATTTTCATCCAACTGTGTCTCTCTAATTGCGTCATCTGTTCAAAAACTTATTCTATCCCGAAACTTTGACTTGTATACGAGAATCAGAATATCTGCATCAACTCAAGTCGAATTTATTCAATTTTTGATCTAACAAATGCCAACCAACAATCAAACCAAAGCCTATGCATTGCAAAACAAAATTGCAACAAGTGGAACTGAAACATTGTCAGACAATGAGATAACTCAACTAACCCATCTCTTATCAACTATGAACTGAAGTTCAAGCGATGGATCAAACAATCGAGAACCAAAAGTTAATGACTCCAAGAATTATTTTCTCTGGAGTAAACCATGATGGAAAAAATTACAATTGTTTAGAAAATTTTCTTACTCAGCTTAATATGGTATTCAAGTTACAACCCTCTCGGTTCCCTAGTGATGAAACTAAGGTCATTTATGCAATATCCTTCGAATGGATACAGCCATATTTCAACGCTGTAGGAGCTGCCCAACAAGACCCAATAGCCACCAATTTCAATCATTTTACTGCTGTAATGTGTAATCAGAAAAATATTTGGCGATGTCACTTTATTATCTGACGTTAAGAACAAAATGATGAAAATAAAACAAGAAACCGTTCAGCTTCCGATTTCACAACTGAATTCAAACGGTATGCTAGCCTTACAAATTTCAACGAAGATGTTCCTCTTTGGGCTTACAAAGAAAACATTAAGAGCCATCTTCAATATAAATTAATTATTCGTACCGATACACCTAACACTTTAATCGAGCACTACAGTAAGATTTGGTTTTCAGTTTGGATATGCTATTCCGTGAAAGAGACAATAGACACATTAAATTTAACTACTGTGAGGGAAAAAAACGTTCCAGTGTTTGGCAAATTTGTGGTTTCGCGTTTACAGTTCCGTCAATTTTGCTTCGATCTAAAAGAAAATGTAAACATATTAAAGCCTGGGTTCTGGGCTACAAAA